>BTRK01000003.1:24017284-24064154 GCA_036245805.1 Pristionchus mayeri | reverse complement strand
GTAGATGCCATGTCTAGTCTTATCTGATCAAGAGGAATGAATTCAAGGGATCATGCAGCCTGAGGGGAGGAGGGAGGAGGGAGGGAGAGAGGGAGGGAGGGAGGGGGAGGGAGGGAGAGAGTGAGGGAGGGAGGGGGAGGGTCATTGCAATAGTTATGAATTGAGTAGTGGGTAGAGGGAGAAGAGAGTGGATGGGGATGGAGATACTCATATCTACTCAATGAGAGACGGGAAGGACATGATTGAAAGGGAAGAGAGTGGAGGGAAGGGGGGAGGTGGAAGGTGAACAAAGAGAAGCAGAGTCGGGAGTGACAGACTGTCCTCCATCCCATATGATAATTACCCTCTCACCTGCCCTCAGGACTCGTGCAGACGGGGGGAGCAAAAGGACTCATTACGCATGGAGGGAGGGAGTGCGTATCCGAAAGTGGCACTGAGGTCACCACCACCCCCCTCCTTCGGTGTGACTTCTCCCCCCCCCCCCTCTCCTCCTCTCCCTCTCTACCCATGGGAACGGTAATTCGCCTCCTCCTCCCTCTCACCCTCCTTTTCCTACAATGGACATTGCGGTAGAACGAGTGATCATCAAGAGGATGAGAATGGAAGAGTAAAGAGGGAGAGAGAGGGAGGGAGAGGGAGAGAGAGGGAGGGAGAGGGAGAGAGGGAGAGAGCGGAGGGAGAGGGAGAGAGAGGGGAGGGAGGGGGAGGGAGGGGGAGGGAGGGAGAGGGAGGGGGAGGGAGGGAGAGGGAGAGAGAGGGAGGGAGAGGGAGAGAGAGGGAGGGAGAGGGAGGGGGAGGGAGAGAGAGGGAGAGGGAGGGGGGGGGGAGGGAGAGGGAGGGGGAGGGAGGGAGAGGGAGGGGGAGGGAGGGAGAGGGAGGGGGAGGGAGGGAGAGGGAGGGGGAGGGAGGGAGAGGGAGGGGGAGGGAGGGAGGGAGAGGGAGGGGGAGGGAGGAGAGGGAGGGGGAGGGAGGGAGAGGAGGGGGAGGGAGGGGGAGACACAACTCTTATCATCTATCACTGGTTCTGCCCATACTCGCAAGTGAGTGCAAACTCGATTCCCTTTGACCGGTCAACAACCCACTCGTTTAATCGCGAAAGAAAGATCAAAATAATCTCCTCTTCTCAATCCGCATTTATGACTCGAGTTATAACTGATCACTCGATAACCTAAGACATCTATATCCAAAAATGAGGCGATTTCGAAAAAAAGGCGGCTGAAAATAGAAGAGGAAAAGATATGGAATGATCACGTAACGAAGTATTTGGGTGAGTGCAACTAGTTTACCTGGAAAGGAGAAGGGGTAGAGAGGGGGGAAGGAGGGAAGGAGAAGGTGAGGAGAAGAGAGAATCTAGTTGGTGGGGTGAGTGAAGTGAACTCATTCTCATTCAATAGCCACCATCGACGACCATCGTCAAATTTCAGTGAGAGAAGAGAGAAGAAGAAAGAGAGAGAGAGAGAGGGGGGGAGAGGGGGGGAAGGGGGGGGGGGGGTTCTACCGATAGAGAAGATGAGTACTCATTAGACCAGATGATCAACATTAACTGAAACCTAACCAACACAGATAGGATAAGATAAGTCAAAATGGAAGAAGATAAAATATACCTCGCATTTCTAACAACGGGAGGAGGAGAGACTCCGCCAGTGACTGGGAAGGAGCATGAAGTAGCCAGCACGTACGATTTAGGACGAGCTCTCAAATTGGAACATATCGAAGCCAAAGAGCAAAGAAAGTCGATAGCATAGCAGTTTACAAATTAATCTGGTGTTTTTATTCACCATTGTGATTTAATATGGGATCTAGGGATGGAAATGAAACCTTCTCATCGAATCTCCCTTCTCAATCGATCGAGATGGAGGAGTGAGGGAATTGGTTGAAGAAGAAGATGAGGAAGGAGAAGGATCCACACTCTCTGAAGACGAAGAGAGATCATCACCCATTCCATCCATCGATTGAGCATCAAGATTACCATTCCATCCATGGGCATTCCCCCCCCCCCCCCTTGAATCACTTTCGCATTGAAGAACGAGCAAATATTGGTGTTCTCTCCTCTGAGAACTTCTTGCGTCTGAGTATCAAAACAAGGAGACACGAGGGGGAGGAAGGACCCCACTCAATTGACCCCCTCACTATCACCGATCACATTCTACACATTGACTCGTTACTGCACTATTTATGAAACTAAACATGATGATACTGTATAATTCATTCTGAAGGAAACCGAATTAACAAAATTTTTCATTAAATATAAAAGATGAATTGAAAACCTGGAGAACTTCTACTGTTGAGAGTGATTGAAGTGGAGAATGAGGTAGGTATGGAGGAGGAGAATGATGGGAGGGAAGAGATGGAAGGGACGAGACCCGGGGAAGGAGAAACACACGAAGGAGTCGGCGAAGAAGGCACTGCAACCAAGGGAGAGAGAGATATACCATCAAGGGGATTCAAAAGGGATCGAATAATGAGAAGGAAGGAAGGAGGGGGGGGAGGAGAGGGAAGGTGAATCTCGCTAGTCTCATCCTGCCCCCCCCCCCCCCCCCCCCCTATTCCCTTTCATTAGTGCTCGCTATCCATGCTTGGAGGCAAGCGCTTAGAGGGAGAGGGAGAGGGGGGAATACCATCCTCCCTTCCTATTCCCATATGTCACCAAGAATAGAAGGGAGTCCACTGAGAGGATCATGACTGATAAAGTAGAACAACTAGAACACGGTTGGTACGAAGGAGTGAGAGAAGAGAGATAGAGATAGTTTGATGATGAAGAACGAATTGAAACCGAGAAGGAAAATATTAGATGGATGAAAACACTTTCTAAGAATTAACAAGAACTGAAGAGTGCAAAAAATAAACTAGAGGAGTGAAACAAGGAGAAGATATCATAATAGAAGAGAGAGTGAAAGAGGAGGAGAATAGAGATGAAGCAGCCACCATACTAATTAGAGTTCATAGAAAATGAGAGAGTGTGAGAATGAAAGAGGGACCCTCCTCATTCTCCACGCCCTCTCATTTTACTGTGAACTCCAATTGGTACATCGGCAAGTGGCACATGGGAAAATGAGAGGGAATGGGACAGAGGAACAGATTGGTGGTCCTTCCTCCCGTTTCACCTATAACCCAATACCTTATGCGAGAACGAGAAAGAGAGAGAGAAGGGACGAGGGAGGGGAGGGGGAGGGGCTGCAATATCAACTGTGATTCGGAGCGGGAAATGTACTCGATGCTAGGCAATGATCCCCTTCGTTCGAAGTGGCCGATTGCATTTTAATGATCTGATTGAAGCACAAATAATTGCAGATATGAGGAAAAGAAAAGAACTCGCCTCTCAAGAAAGAACTCGCAAAGAACAAGAACTTCCTATTAATACTCTCATCTACAAAGCAGTGGATGGGGAAGAGGAGGGAGGGGAGAGGGAGGAGAGAGAGGAGAGGGAGGGGAGAGGGCATATGGGGAAGAGTAAGACGATCTCTTCCTCACTCTCATCACAGAGAGATCGAATGAAGAGAGATGTAGATCAGAAATGGCAAATTATAAATGCCTTCCTACTGCATATGCCTCCTCCCCTCCCCTCCCCTCGCCTCACTTCACCCTCATCACTCCCTTAACAGTGCATGAATGGAACTTCTTCCCTTCAGTTCTCTTTTTCCTCTCTCGTCTATCGAAGAAATCGAGAGGATTGGGGAGAGAAGAGGGAGAGAGCAGGCAAAGGATTAGCTCGATTATTCAAATTTTAATTCGCTGATATCAACGTTTGCTCTGCACTAGAATCAACTCTAACAACTGTAAAATAAGATTAGAGAAATGCATATAAAAATATATAAATTGAAGTCGGAGATATTGATTTACTGAAGGAATCAAGGGGAGATGATGGATCAAGAATATGAACTAGTATGAGCAATTGGAAAATAAGAAGTGAAAGAAGGAGGAGAAGAGTGGATGAATAGAGAGAGAGAGAAGGGGAATCAGTTAGAGAATAAACGAAGAATGAAGAGGAAGAAGAGGAAGAGAGAAAAGAATGAAGTTGAACTGAGAATAGCAGCTGACTCCATTCTTTCGACTGAGGAGAGCAGATTGAGAAGAGTTTTGTGCCATCGAGTAGAGCAAGGAAGGATATTTAGAATGGAAGAGGATGGAGATCAAGAGGGTAAAGGTGTGAAGGGAAGTGAGGCGAGAAGAGAAGAGGTGTTGCATGAAGAGGAAAAGAGAAGGAGAAAGAGATCTAAGATGAGGGATTGGAATAGCAAAGGATGAAAAGAGAGAGGAACAGAGGGGAGGGGGGTGGGGAAAGAAATGAAGTGATCATGAAGAGATAGAAGTCAAGCGTACGACTCATTGAGATGATTTAGAGAGGATGCTAGGGAAGAAAGAAATTGGAGGATAGAAGAGAGAGGGAATGAGAGGGGAAGAGATAGGCAGGATGAGAGAGATGATCCATCCAACGAGAGAATCCTTGAACCAAACTATCGGACATGAGCGATTCTCACACTATGACACCTATAGGAATGAAATGAGGGAGGAAGAGAAACGAGATGAAAAGAGAGAAGAGAAGAGATGGTAGATCAGAAACTGTGAGAGAAACAAGGGCAAGAGTATTATTATTATAACAAGGGAAGAGTGAGAGAGATTGGAGTGATCAGTAGATGGAAAAAGACGAGTGAAAGAGTGATAGATGTATGATTGGAGAGAGGAATTTAGATGGAAGGAATATATGAAGGAGTGGAATGAGACTGAGAGGGATCAGAGTGGAGGAGAAGACAAAGGAAGGGACATGGATGGAATGAGAAGAGGAGTCACTACTATCAATCCCATGGGGGAATTCGATGAGAGTGAGCAAAGAAAGAGGAATGTCTACATATCTCAACTACACTCACTTCGATGTGAACAATGAGACGAGGACGAACGTTGATTGCTGATGGCAGCTTTGAATGATGCCTGTCGAATGGTACTCCTGGAGAATCGAACACCCGCAGAATCCTGCAAAGCCCCAAGGAAGTCCATCCAATAGTTGGCAAATAAATGCCTTCAACCATTATATTAATTTGTATATCACGCCTCTCATGAGAAAATCGAGCTCAGCCAGGGAATGGAGATGAAATCGTGAAATAAGTTCTAACCGGATTTGAGCATCCTGGGGCATGCCTGACTCTCCCCCAAAGACTCATTGCGCAGACTTCATTTTGAAGGTCCCTGCACCGTGTCGGATCTCGGCACCTCCTTCTTTGAGGGCAGATTTCGCGCCTCTCGTGAAAGATAGGCGAAAATTGACCTCTAAGAGACCCCCACTCATTTTTCGAGCTCTATCGTTCTATTTCGTTCATTTTGTCTAAAGGTCAATTTTAACAGTGATACATTAGAAGTAACTTTTCTCGAAAGTGTAGGTAAAGAAGCAGCTCAAATTTTAGCAATGGATGCAGCTTAACGAGAGCTTTCGAATGAGTAGTTTGCGCCAAAAATACGGGTACTACAGCGTGACTTACGATCTCTAATCTTTGCGCAATCGTTTGAAAATTTTTCAACAAGAAAATCGGAGAAAAACTAATCATTTATGGCCGCGAGAGCAATGAAAGCGGTCTGCGCCCATTGTTCGTTGAGGTAAAATAACTTCAAATGTTTCTAAATAGTTTAGAGACCGTAAGTCACGCTGTAGTACCCGTATTTTTGGCGCAAACCACTCATTCGAAAGCTCTCGTCAAGCTACATCTATTGCTAGAATTTGAGCTGCTTCTTTACCTACACTTTTGAGAAAATTTACTTGGAATGTATCATTGTTAAAAGTGACCTTTAGACCAAATGAACGAAATAGAACGATAGAGCTCGAAAAATGAGTGGGGGTCTCTCAGAGGTCAATTTTCGCCTATCTTTCACGAGAGGCGCGAAATCTGCCCTCAAAGAAGGAGGTGCCGAGATCCGACACGGTGCAGGGACCTTCAAAATGAAGTATGCACAATGAGACTTTGGGGGGAGTGTTAGGCATGCCTCAGGATGCCCAAATCCGGTTAGAACTCATTTCACGGTTTTCCCTCCATTCCGAAGAATCGCCATTCCAGCCCGATTCTATGGTGAGAGGCGTGATATTTCCCATGTCTCGCACTTTTTTGAAGGTCGATCTGCCAAAATAAGTTTGTGGTGAACCGCGTGAGGGTGAAGCGATCAAGGGTAATAATTGTAAACTATAAATCGATAGTTTATTAATTGCGAGCTATGAAGAACTGAGAACCCATTCAGGATTCCATCTCGGATCTCTTTTAGATTGTATTTCACATGATACTCTATACTATAACAAACAGCAGTTATTTCTCTTGTTGAAAGGAAACAAAAAAGAACTCGACTGTAATGAAGAAAAGGAAGGACTCACAATAGACTTCCTAATTGTGAGTTGATCATATGAAGGAAGAGGAGGTGGATGGATGGAAGAGGGAGATGAGAGGAGGAGAGAAGAGGTCGAAAGGAGGGACGTGGGGGGAGAAGGAGGAGAGATACGTGGTGGAGAGAGCCGAGTTGAGTCCATCACGGCACCATTCAACCGGGTTGGACCATGATATGTCAAGAGATTAGATGACTGAAATATAAATCGTCACACAAATCAACATCGCAATTCAATAATTAAAATAGATTGAGAATCAGTGAGAATACTGGTAGAGAGAGAGGGGGGAGGGGGAGGGGGGGGGGCAGGATGAGAGGGGTGAGGACAGATGAACCAACCAACCAACCAACCGACTCTTCACTCTTCTCACTCATTGACTTTGTTCTGCTTGAGAGGGAGAATGCCCATTCCTCCCTCAAACTACAATAGAGAAAAGAGGGAAAAGTTGATTCGAGGTCGGATTCCTCTCTCAAAAAGAATGATGAAGAGTAGGAGAAGGACGAAGAATGAGAGGACGAAATGAGGAAGGATGAAGAAACGAATGAAGAATAGAAGAGAGAAATACAAGAGACTAGAAAGAAAGGAGTCGAGGAGGCACCAAGTTTACCAAGAATGAAGAGGCAGAGGGAGGGATTGACCTCCCACTCTTCACTCCTCCCATCTCGAGAACGAGTCTTACCTATTACTGCTCTTCCTTCCCTCTCCCCATTCTTTCAAAAATACCTCGATCGAATGGACTAAATGCAGGAATCAGAGAGATCGACTACCACTAATACACCCCGGTAGAATAGAAGGGGCAGCTATGTATTTAATACAAAACACGTTTATCCCTCTGCTCTTCACTTCATACCCCTCCTCCCTCCTCCTCCCCATTAGCTCTCTACCCCCATGAACTAATCTACCTTGACTAGTGATAACAAGGGTAGAGGTGAAGAGTGATTACCTTGGGTGATGGAGTCAGCCTCATTCTCACTCCATTGGAAGAGTCCAATGAAGGAGGGTGGGTGAGAGGGAGGGGGGGAGGTGGAGGACTTTCCACTTCACTCTCTCCCGGCCCATACTCGAAACGGCAGTACGATGGATGTAGTAATATGAGTGATTTCCTTCCTTTCTGCCATCCCATCCCATCCATTCCATCCTTGCCCATCCGCAGACGAAAGGACTCCGTTACGGACATCCATCCACAGTCTGATACAGATACTGTAATTATGGGAAAAGGGTTATGGTAGGATCGGAAAGTAAGGATGAACGGTGATCAACAAACCAGAATGAATGAAAGTGACTGAACAAAGATGGGAGTGGGGGCTGGATAGACTCGAGATGGAAGAGAGAGCCTAGATCAGATGAGATTGAGTGAGAAGGGAAGAGAAGAAGGGGAGAGGAGACGAACGAGTTGTTGTTTGATGGACTGGAGAGACTGTAGAGGGAAGGGAGAATCCCCATTCAGTGTCATCCATGAGGGAGGAATTGGGAAGGGATGAGTAATCACTCATCTATCCATCTATTGTCGATCAGTAATCAATTCTCAATGGAGAAACAGAGGAAGAACGGGAAGGTGAAATCAAGATTCCAGTCGGAATCCACTCAAATCAGGGGGATAGGGGGATTGAGAGGGGAGGGACACATATCCCTCCCTAATCAGTACATTCAAAGGGGTTCCCTATCACTACTGGAATAAGAAGAGAGAGAGAGAAGCAGCATGAGCAGCATGGTATGAGAAAGAAGGGGAAAGGGACGGAATGTGTCATCTGGAAGGGAGGGATGAAGATAAGGAGATGGCAGACAATTGAGAGAGAGCAAGAGTTGACAATTCATATCGCCCAATTATTGAACAGAGTTGGAATCCACTAATCGAGATTAGAATGCGAATTATTATTGCGAAAGAGGGTGAAGCTCAGATGAAGGAGAATGATATGCAATCATTCTAGCCATTATCTCGAGTGATGGTAAGATAGATGCGGAAAGGAATGGCCATTTCAAAGCATAATGAAGATGATAAGAAGGGAGAACAACATGAGTCGGAGGGTGCAAAGAAAAGATGAAGATGAAGAGAGAGGTATTCAGAGGGAATAAACCATTGACGAACAATAAGAAGGAGGAGGAGGAGGAGGAGGAGAGGACTTGAGAGGGGAACGAAATGTCTTCCTACCAATCACCCATCAAGACGAGTAATTGAACAGGACAGAGATTGGAGATGGGATGAAGATATAGAGAGACGAGAAATCAGTATACTCAAGTAGTTATCAAGTGAAAAGGAATGTAGAGAGAGATGGTGAAAGAGGGGGGGGGGGGGGGTGGATCAGTCTCTGATTAGGGACGAGGAGGTAAATCATTCGAGTGAAAATAGGACTAAGGAGAGAAGGAAGAAAGAGAAAGTGTACTTAACGAGTTAGTGAAGCAGTTAACTCTCTCCTTCCAGGATAGATGGAGAGTGAAGAGAGTGGGAGGGACGAAACTGTGATAGACTGATAGAGATCGATTAGGAGGAAGAGGAGGAGGGAAGGAGTTAGCTAATCAGGAGAAGGGAGGCGAGAAGGAGAGGAGAAGGGCGAGAGATAGTTCGACTCATCTGTTGCCTCGCTTCATTCTCAAACAATGCCTAGTGATGGAGGGAAGGATTGACTAGATACCAGATGGAGAGATAGAGAACAGAAAGCAGAAGATTAAAGAACAAGAAGTCATAATCCGTTAGTTAACTACTAAATATCCCCTACTCACTACTTTGCTACTAACACGGATCTCCTGTAAAAATGCAGGAACCGATGCGACAAAAAAATTTTTTAGATCAAGGATTTCGCTGTAAACTTTAGAACTGACCAAAGTGAGGGCGTGGAGAACCACTTATCCACTTCATTCCTCGAAATTTGCATGTTGAACGGAGTTATGACCTACCGCGTTGGAAGGCCTTTTCTCAGTCAGTTTTTGACCTACAGCGAGCGGATTTTTTTCAATCTGTTCGTAATAGAGAAATATACAAATAATTTCTCTTACGCTCCATGCGGAAATGACGTCTTCACATAGTTTCATGCAAAAAACCGGTTTTCTCATCATATTATGCTAATTTTCTACCTTTTCTGATCAAAACATCTCGATTTTTATTCTTGATTCGGATTCCCCATCCCCGAAATGGGGTATGTACATAGTTCATTGGTCGTCGTAGGTCGAGGTACACAGCGGCATTCAGTAGGGAGAATTTGAACATAGTGCAATTTTTGAATGAAACGTGTTTTGGTACGTATCTCCCCTCCAACTAATGCAAATGAACGAACTTATACCACTTTTGGATACCTTTCCAGTAGGTCTCCAACAATGACTCAGGGGTACGAAACCCTGAAGTTAGCCGTTTTCGAGATACGGAGTAAAAACCCTTTTCATTGGATCTCACAGAGAGAATTGAATTTTCTTCAAAAAATATTACAAGTCCTAAATATCCCTACTGAGTAGCGATGTCTACATCCCCATGCCAAGACAAACGAACTGTGTGCATAAGTCAATTTCAAGGTGGGGAATCCGAATCAATCATAAAAATCGAGAAGATACAATATTATAGAGGACTTTTGGGACCATTTCGCCTCAAATTTCTGAAGAACAGCTCAATACAACTAGTTTTTATTCCGTATCTCGAAAACGGCTAACTTCAGGGTTTCGTACCCCTGAGTCATTGTTGGAGACCTACTGGAGAGGTATCCAAAAGTGGTATAAGTTCTTTCATTTGCATTAGTTGGAGGGGAGATACGTACCAAAACACGTTTCATTCAAAAATTGCACTATGTTCAAATTCTCCCTACTGAGTGCCGATATGATAGTCGACCTACGACGACCAATGAACTATGCACGTACCCCATTTCGGGGATGGGGAATCCGAATCAAGAATAAAAATCGTGATGTTTTCATCAGAAAGGGAAGACAATTACCATATTGAGACTAGAAAAACGGGTTTTCGCATGAAACTATGTGAAGACGTCATTTCCGCATGGAGCGTAAGAGAAATTATTTGTATATTTCTCTATTACGAACAGATTGAAAAAAATCCGCTCGCTGTAGGTCAAAAACTGACCGATATACGGCCTTCCAAAGCGGTAGGTCATAACTCCGTTCAACATGCAAATTTCGAGGAATGAAGTGGATAGGCGTTCTCCACGCCCTCACTTTGGCCAGTCCTACCGGTTTCAGCTAAATCCACGACCCGAAATTTTTTTCTGTCGCATCGGTTCCTGCATTTTTACAGGAGATCCGTGATAAGTCAATTTCAAGGTGGGGAATCCGAATCAATCATAAAAATCGAGAAGATACAATATTATAGAGGACTTTTGGGACCATTTCGCCTCAAATTTCTGAAGAACAGCTCAATACAACTAGTTTTTATTCCGTATCTCGAAAACGGCTCACTTCAGGGTTTCGTACCCCTGAGTCATTGTTGGAGACCTACTGGAGAGGTATCCAAAAGTGGTATAAGTTCTTTCATTTGCATTAGTTGGAGGGGAGATACGTACCAAAACACGTTTCATTCAAAAATTGCACTATGTTCAAATTCTCCCTACTGAGTGCCGCTGTGTACCTCGACCTACGACGACCAATGAACTATGTACATACCCCATTTCGGGGATGGGGAATCCGAATCAAGAATAAAAATCGAGATGTTTTGATCAGAAAAGGTAGAAAATTAGCATAATATGATGAGAAAACCGGTTTTTTGCATGAAACTATGTGAAGACGTCATTTCCGCATGGAGCGTAAGAGAAATTATTTGATTTTTCTATTACGAACATATTGGAAAAAAATCCGCTCGCTGTAGGTCAAAAACTGACTGAGAAAAGGCCTTCCAACGCGGTAGGTCATAACTCCGTTCAACATGCAAATTTCGAGGAATGATGTGGCTCACTTTGGTCAGTTCTAAATTTTACAGCGAAGTCCATGATCCGAAAAAAAATTTGTCGTAGGATGGTCTCATTTTCCTGCATTTTTACAGGATCCGTGCTAAAATATAAAATATTGATCAATCATGGTACTTACAATTTTGTGCTAAAGAAAGTGGAAATAATTAATACCTGACGCCTCTTTCACAACAGTGAGGATGAAAGCAGACATTTCACAGGAATGGATGAGAGTTAAGGGAAATAAGCAGAGGAGTCAGGTATGATAAGAGTAGACGAGACGACTCTGACTCAATCCATTCAGAGATGAGAAGAATAATAAAAAGTACGAATTTATCAGAGATCGAAACGGATCGAGGAATACATTTAAAAAAGAGAAATAAGAAAAGAGAATGAGATGGGAAGGATTAGAACGCAGAGTAGTTGAAGATATCCTGTTGCTTAGCGAGCTCGAGAAGCATGGGGTCGTCGAAGAACTTGTTGACGGAGACGTCCTCAGATAGACCCTTGCGACGTCTGCAAGTGAGAGACAAGTGAGAGAGAGAGAGGAGGGGAGAGGGGGGGGGAGAGACTCGCACACTCCCGTCACACAATGGATCACCCTAATTTAGACCATGTTAAGCTGCTCTCCCCTAATTTGAGCTAGGAAAATTGGAAGAAGCATCGCGTACTCAATGGATGAGGAGTTATCGTTAGTACCTGGTCTTGACCATGAACTCCCTCGCCAATTGATTCGCTGGTTGGACCTCGAGTGGCCGGATGACGACGCTCTTGTCCAACGGATCTCCAGGAACGATCTGAATACCAACGTATAAATGGTAAGACTAAATATACTAGGTGTTCCTTTGAGAGTGGCACTTACCTGCCAGTGACTGAAGACTGAGAGACAGAAGGCCTGTCCCTGAGTGTGTGTCCTCAGATCAGTCTCGAATCCGAACGAGTCCATCACGGGAAGGAACGCCTGAGAGCATGCCATTCCACATCTGTCTTCTATCTCATCCTCAGTTCCACATCTGGAGATGCAAGTTACCTTGATTGTGTAGAGGGGAGATCCGGGGATGGGGGCATCGGTAGTGACGTGACCTCTTCTCTTCGCGAGTACAGTATACACAGCAGAGACGCAATCAGCAGGGGCGATCACTTCCACAGTGTAGTACGGTTCCATGAGACGAGGAGTGGCCATCTGAGTAGACTCCCCCCTCCTTCTCTATCCCCTTCTATCCACTCACGAGGAATGCAGAGTAGGCGCATCGTCTGGCAGTGGGAATGATCTGTCCTCCTCCCCTGTACAGAGGCTCACGAGAGATCACCGCGTCCACCATCTTCAGCTTCACGTTACGAATTGCTCAAGAATGGACTCAATTAACACGGGTCTCCCGTAAGAATGTAGGAACACTAACGACTCAGTACATTAAAGATTTTTTGACAATAACTCGCTCAATTTTAATCGCAGCGAGAACTTTTTTCGGATTAAATTCGTATTGACGTGCTTTACAACGTTGCCAGAAACATACAAAGCGTAGGATTCATTTTAGCATCGATTATCTCGAAAAACAGTATGATCTACCCAAAAATGGATAATTTGAGCATATTAAAAATACAAAGCTATTTTTGCGCCAATGGATTCTCCAGACGAATTCAAGGGGGGGGGGGGCGCCGATAGGCCTTCTTCGGACCTCCAATGGTATCCACACATCAAGTTTGAACGAAATCTTAGAATAGCTAAAGAAGTCCGTTTTCTTGCACTTTTATAGGACACCCGTGATAAAGTAGAGTGTACTTACGTTCTTCGCAGAGAGGTCCTTCTCTGGTCGCCCATTGGAAGCCTTGGACAAGCGATTCCCTCACTCCTCCCAACAGCTCCTTGTCTACTTCGGAGGGCAGAGTATCATCCAGTAGGACATTCGGGCCAGAGGCATCGGGACCGAATGCCCAGATAGATCTGGAGAATATACCATAAAAATACACACAACGCATGATCTGGTATGTTCCACAGCTTTGACATAATGGATGTATACCTGGCGGCAAGGAGATCCCATTCGTATTTAGATTGGAAGAATTCGCCGAGTCTTTTCCTATTCCATCCAATCTCGACTACTTCATTCTCGATATCTTCTGCCAATCCCTTCTCGAGGGGCTCAGCAATCATCGTCAGTTTGTTCCTCAAAACAAATATTATACACCCGTGACAACGAGAACACGTTGTACGTTCATTTGAGACCATCCTGGCGAGTGCTCCTAGTCTCGAAAATTCGTTGAACTCCGAATAGTCCGTTTAGTGGATTTGACAGATTCTAAGAATAGAAAGGTAGCTCACTTCTTATTGGGCGTCTCAGCGAAGCACTTAAGTGAGGAAGTCTCGACCACTGTCTCACAGAATGTGACCACTGGATCAGCCACCTTCAGATCAATCTCTGAGAAGACCTGCAAAGACGAAATGGTCGAATACTACTCTACATTTAACATACTACCCTTAAAATGCAATTATATGGATGGTACAACTCAAGTGAGGATAGCCCACTTTTCGCATATCGTGCATGACACAGTCGAGATAGAGTTCTCCCGTCCCAAGAAGAACGTGTTCTCCACTCTCTTCCACTCGAGTAGTCAGAAGGGGGTACGATTTGTTCACCTACAATTCATCACAATGTCATCCTACCAATAAAGATGTAGAAGTCGTTGTGATCGAAAGTACCTTTCGCAGTCCGTCGAGCATCTTCGGCAGTTCGGAGGGATTCACTGGCTCCACTGCCATTCTCACCACTGACTTCGTGTTGAATTTGAGAGGGCGGAAGATGTACATCTACAATAGAGTGATATCAAGAGTGCAAGAATGAGACCCTACGTCTTCCTCCCAATCCAACTCAGTGAGAGTTGCAGTCTTCACAATGGGTTCGTCAATCCCTTCGATGAGAACCCAGTTACCAGCGGGAACTCGAGACACTTGGATCGCGTATCTGAATGATACCTTCTCTCCCTCTCTCAATCAAACGAATCCAACCAACCTTGCTTCGTGAATCCACAGTCTTCCCACTGTCATCCTCCTGCAGTCTTCCTCGTCCTTAAACACAATCCATTCTGTCTCATCACGTATACTACCTTCATTTCTCGGGAATTATTAGAGGCTCCATCTATATCTTACCTGGATGGAATAATTCTCTCCGAGTACTCTCAGATCTTGGCCAGCCTCCAGAGTTCCTGAGATAACTCTTCCGAATACTCGGAAGGAAGTTGCATCTGCCGTGGGATAATTCTTCGTCGTGTGAACCATCAGAGGACCCTGAAATACAATAAACATGTCTTACTTTTCCAATAAGTTCGGAGCAAATTTCATTCCACCGATTTGCGAAGGAAATCTTAATGTTCAAAGTATTTTGCATCCTAGTGTTGGTTAGAACCCAAGCACCCTGTGCACTCACTCCCATTATCTTTACAATTTGGTACTATTGCCTTTCCTTTAGAAACTATTTGATTGAATATTTTGTTAGTCTAATAAGAGTCTCAAATTTGGTACGGGATTCCATTGAAAAGAAGTCAACGGACAAACAATTCCTCAACAACATAAATTGGAATTGTACTAACATTGGCGTCACACTTGAACATCTCCTTTGCCATGAGAGACTCGCTCGGTCCCAACCACGTCTGTTCCACTTTCTTCCTCGCATTCTCCTGAGGAGACTCAATGTGCTGAGTCACCATGTCCACGAAGGCTGCAACAACCCAATTGATCGATCATTCAATCAATGAATCTTCCTTCTCTTTTCTTACTCTCCTTCAACTCACCGTTGAAATCTCCGAAGTATCTCTTGCAGATGAGACCAATCAATGGTCTCACATTCATCCTCTGTTCCTCCTTTGTCAATTTGATGCCCAATTCGTTCATCATCGAAGGAAGGCACGTGTCCACGTCTCCCACCACCTAACAACTCACGTATCATCCATATCACAGAGTATATACAATGTCAATCATTTCGATGAGATCGTCTACCTGGCTGAAGATCTTGTAAAGCGGCTCTAGAATGAACTCGACGAAGGTTCTCTGCTGCGATGTGTTCGCAGGAGTCTTCGAGAACTTGCGAGTCTCCTTCAATCAGATTGTCAAATAGAATAATAGTATTGAATATCACAATATTGTGAAACAACTAGAGATGTGAACTAACCTTATTGAAGTAGATATCACCCCACAGGCGACGAGCAAACTGCTTGTAGTCCAGCTTGCCACCTAATCATTTTCAGTTAATTCGCAACAGCATAGTTTTCAATGATAAGGGCCTACCGTAGTGGTAAGTGTACATCTTGGCAAACGAGACGAGAGAGAAGCAGACATTGTATCGAGATGAGGCGAAGATGACGTTGCCCAGCAGAGGGGAGAGAACTGTCGTTTCCACATCCTCAGCAAACGTCCTGAATCATTTATTTTTATTAATCTCCCCTCAAAAGAAAATATTTTCACTTCGACATAGTTTCAGAAGTAATAACCAACTTGAGAAGGGAATTGACAGTATCGATAGTATGGCGGAGCTTGTAGAATGCATCTTGGGGAGGAAGTTTCAGCTCGAGAAGGAGAACATCGATCTACAGATACGATTAAACGAGATCTACAAAGTGGATGGGAACAAATTGACGAACCTTGTTGATGAGAAGAGTGATGGGAAGTCTCTCTTGGACTGCATGACGAATCGCTCGTTCAGTATTCACCATCACCTTCGAATGACCAATTAATGTAAAAATACATCTGAGCCCTTAAATCACATGTGCACTAGGGTAGCGAAAACGGCTCTCGGATATCCATTTTCACCTCTCTCGTCGGTTCCCCTATGGCTCATGAAAAAGAGCCGTTTGGGAGCCGCTTTGGATCTCAAACGGCTCATTTACCTTCTTTTCAATTTGTCGTGAGTCAAATTGAAAGAGCACATTTTGACAGCTCAGAATGAGCTGATTTCAATGGTATCAAAATTATCCCATTTGGACTACGTTAAATTGAGATAAACGAGGATTACAAGAAAGAGAGCCGAAAAAGGCTCATCGGAAGAGAGAGGGTTGTAAACACCTCTCTGTCGGATGAGCCGTCCCAGACAGTAAACAACACGGATATCCGAGAGCCGTTTTCGCTACCCTAATGTACACAACTCGTTAAACCACATTTTAACCACCGACAAATATGATATCAACTCACTCCCTCATGCGCATCAACAACGATGACTACTCCGTCAGAGATGCGATATGCAGCAGTCATCTCATCCGAGAAATTCACGTGACCTATTTATCAAGAATGTATATTTACTCTCTTTACTCTCGTAATATTCTCACCAGGAGTATCCACAATATTGAGAAGGTAACTCTTGCTTCGGCTGTCTTGCATGACTATCGAGATAGGAGTTGCCTAAACAATTAAAATTAAAATTGAATGACAGGAATGGAGATGAATCTATTACCTTGACAGAGCATCCTCTCTGCTGTTCGATGAAGAGAGTATCAGTGAATCGAGTGTCCTTATCATCAGCACGAGTGAAATCGGGATGGGTCTGTTCCATGAGACAGTCCACAAATGTCGTCTGCAAAATGTCATTAGCATTTGAAAAAAGTAAATTGTAAGAGTAGATATATACTGACCTTTCCGTGGTGGAGATGTCCAGCAATGGCAATATTACGAATTACATGAGGACAGTCCATTAGATCAGCAAGATACTCTTTCTTGTACGTCGTCTCGGGAAGATTGTGCTCGCATGCCTAAATTTATAATTTAGGCATGCGAAGAACAATTAAATGAGATTGACCTCAAACTTCCGTTGCTTCACGGGCTTCACGATGGGCTCAGTGAGTGGCTGAGCGTCTTCCTCTTGCACTAGGGTCTCCACATCCTCTCCGTACACCTACAATCAAAATGTTTTTTTGAAAAAAACTATGTGTTTAAGACCAAAATGGAGGAAGACCGGGGCGCTAACCTCCATTGCAGACGCATAGTACTTCTTGTCTTCATGAAGAACAATCTGGTTGCCGACTGGCTCAGGCTCATCATCCTCCATGTCATCCTAAAGAAGACAAAATAAGGGAACCAACGAAATATAGTTTATCGCACATTCTCTCCGTCGTTCTCCTCCCCACTTCCGTCGTCTCCTTGAGGGAGCTCTTCTTGATCATCGTCCTCATCGCTGTCCAGTTCAGGGCCGATGTAGTTTCCGAACTCGTCGTACAAGTCAGAATCCATCTTGGCTAAAATGATAAATCAATCAAACAGTACTAAAAGTAACAAAATGAAAAATAATTAAAATAAAAAGTTTCGAAAATTCGAAATGAAGCGATGCACGACGATGTGGGAAATGCCACTACCGTAAAGCTCCTCTCCTCCTCCTACAAAATATGATCGTCAATTGACTTCTTTGGAATGCTCGCATTGATTTTATATTTTCAGTAATTCATTATTGTCCTCGTCAAAAAATCGTTATATTTTTGGATGTAGGTGATCAACTACTATCATGTTCTCTGTTTAGCCATGAACACACCAAGTGTATCATCGGCCCCGCATAAGAGGAGTCAAGTCAGTGTAACCACGACAGAGCGAGCTCGATCAAACACAGATTCTGATCTGATATCGGCTCAGCTTTCCAATTATGAGCTGGAGAATGAGTATCCCGCACACAAGTGAGTTGATATTCCGTTGGAGTAATTAACGTAAACTATTGCAGAGCTCGTCTATACCAACTCTTCACCATGTGAGACGGAATGCATCTTTCGTTTCTTATTTCGCTATTTCAGGATCGACAAGGAGTTTGACCGTCTCTATGCTGAGAATATAGCATGTATTGATCTCATTTGTTTCAAATTTCCATTTTATTTCAGTACGCGCTCGAGTTGGGATCACTCATACCGACCCCCTAACTGACATTGGAATTTTACCGTCTGAAGTTCCTCTAGACGGACCAAAGCCTGGTCGCAAAGGTTCGTATCATATTGATATTGGAATGAATGCATCGTTCAGCCATGCAAATGGGTCAAAAACTGCGGACTGCTCTGGGGAAACGGGCTCCTCCTGGCAGATTGGTATTCAAAGTAGGCGGAGGAGACAGTCACCGATTTAGGTTGACGTAGCATTTCCACATTCATCGTCGAATGGTAGTTTTGAGACTGGAGAATACATTCGAGGGTCATCGAGATGGAATCTGGTTCGTGACCTCTTCAAGCACTCACAACATCGTCGTATCAGCCAGTGCAGGTAGCGAAGGAGTACTGTACACAGCGGATCCATATGTTGTAGATCAAACGTGTCGTGTATGGAATCTTGATGATGGGGAATGCACACATGTATATAGTGGCCACACTGGTTCAGTAAACTGTGTTTCTCTATCTAATGTAAGTGTTCCTTCCCTTCTTCTCTTGCTCCATTCAGTATAATTGCAGGCGGAATCATTGGGTGATCTCTGCATTGCATCTGCAAGTGGCGACGAATCAGTTCATGTGTGGAAGATCCCCCAATCGGGTCAATTCACGGAGAGGAGAGAGACTAATGAAGAGAAGGAGAAAGACGACGATTACTCTGATACTCAAGGTCAGCCTTTCTTCTCGGATGATTGGAAGAAGTTGTTGAGAAGGCGGTCTCTCGAGTGCACTCATTCGACTCACTGGCCACAAGGGAGTCATCTCTTGCTGTCAATGGCTCTGCACCTCCAATCAGATTGTCTCTGGCAGTTGGGACAGAACTGCGAATGTGTACGAAGTGGAACGAGGGGAGATACTCAATGTACTCACTGGTCAGTCTGTCTTCCCTCTCCCCATATCTATCCTGGTAGGTCACGAGATGGAACTGACCTCGACTGCTGCTCATCCATGGCAGAAGTTGATTGCTACTGCCAGCAAGGTTCACCCTTCTTTCATTCCCTATTTGAATATTATGTTTACTTGACTAGATGTTCCTCTCTTCTGCACTTCTTTTCGATGAGCTGAGTTGATCTTTGATCTCTGCAGGATTGCACCTTCCGTCTCTGGGATCTTAGAGAACCAATGCAATCTGTCGCTGTTCTTCAGGCTCACGAAGAGTTTGTACTTTTCATGTTTTTTTTCTTTTCACCGTTTTCAGAGTGATCTTTGAACTTTCAGCACCGTAACAGCAGTTAAGTTCTCGAACGATAAAGTGATATCAGCCAGTGATGATCGAACACTCAAAGTGAGTTGATCTTTGATCTTCGGTGTCCAATTATCTCTTGATATTCAGGTTTGGGACACTCGGAATATGCGATCTGCGTATTCGAGTGTGCGATTGAGCAGTCCTCCCAATCAGTGAGTAGATCCCTACAAATACAAAGAACTCCCCGACAATGAAGTATAATATGACAGTAGTTCAGAAAATTACTTACTTTGTGCATCATCGTACTTTAGATATAATACAAAATGCTTTCGAATTTTAAACAATCATTGATTAAATATGAAAAAAGGACTTACAAAAACAGTGAATTGTAACAGTGAACGTAGATTGAACTTTGATGGCTGGTTGGCAATAGTTCATCCATCTCGAATATGTCTTTTCTCTTCCAGTTTCTCCGTCGGATCAGCCAACAATTTGATAGGAGTGCCCATGGATAACTCGAATGTGTGCATCTACGACTTGAATGGACAGCGAGTATTGCATCGGAGGGTGAGTCCCCCCCCCCCTCCCCTCCCCCTACCTCTCCATCGTGATGTCTTTGAGTGTCACTCTCGATTGGCCACGTGCACTTCTTGGTCCGATGGATCAACTCTTCTCACCGCCGGATTCGACCGATTGCTTTGTTCATGGAAAATCGTCACTAAAGAGAAGGAAGAGAAGGCGTAATCATTGCTTGTACATTAGTCAACAGATAAACAATTCCGCTTCTTGTGTAGTTTGATGTGAATCATCCATGTTGTGAGTCATTGCCCATCTTACCTACTTTTCGTTTCGAAATTTCCCCCATTGATCACTATCCCATCCATACCTGGACAGGTATGGTACCTAGGTCTTAGACTCAAATTTATCATACACAGTTCACCTATGATCCGGGGGTGGACACCTATGATCATATTTCACTATCAATTTTTTTTCTTTACATCTACTGGGAGGATTGACGTAGGAATGTCGAAATGAGTAAGGTAGAGAGGGGGAAAGTGAACGCATCCGGGCATGAGTCATCCTCTTCTCAACATTCTCACAACCCCCCCCCCCTCCTCGCATCTCTCTTCTCTTTCTCTCCCTCCCTACTTCACTTAAATCGCACACCGCACTATTTACCCCCAGTGTTCTCCATCCATTCGATATGTTCAAGAATATCCTCGTTTCCGGAGTGAAACAGCTTGTAGTAAGTAATTATCACTCAATCATTAACCCGGCTATCAGCGGTATCTTTTATCACCTTGTTCCGAAGGTTGATCTGAATGGTAGAGATGACACACAGAGTGTCGTGTCATTCCCTCGTCCCCACCTCTCTCTCCTTTCTATCTCCATTTTCTTCCTCTTTGCTTTTCGAGCGTCCTTCGCCCGCCGATAGTCGCTATTTATGCTAACCCGTTTCAAGTAGATCAAAGTGAATTTAGATACAACTGTTTTGATTTAATTCGCGATCCTAATCGTTTTTGAATTGAGGAGACTCAACTGAACAAGTCGAATCAAGGAGGAAATCAACCCTCACAACAATCGAGTATGAACTACGGAGGAGGATACAATCAGGGAGGAGGTCCCCAATCCCAGGGTGGATACCCTTCAGAGAGTGGATATTCGTCACAGGGAGGATCTCAAGGATACCAACCCCAACAATCGAATTGCCCAACAGAATTGAACTATTCATCTGCTCCCTATCCCTCGTCGGCACCTTATCCCTCTGGTGGTGATACTGGAAGTGCTTCAATTGGATTCAATATGGGAGGAGGTTCCTCTCCCTATCCTCCTTCTGCTTATCCCTCTGCCTCTTCTGGCTACCCTCATCCCGGATACAATCAGTCCGGATATCCCTCTCAACCTGGATACTCCTCTCACAGCGGTTACCCTCAAGGTGCTCCATCGTACCCTCAGGGTGCTCCATCGTACCCTCAGGGTGCTCCATCGTACCCTCAGGGTACTCCAATGTACCCTCAGAGTGGATACCCGCATGCATTCGGGAGTGGATACGGCAATGCGATGCCGTCTGGTCAGGGATACGGACAACAGCAGGGTGAGCTTGTCCTTATCACTCTTATCTCATAATCTCATATGGCTGTCGGCCTTGGTATACCATTAGCGAGTTCTCCCTCTCTCTCTCTCTCGACGAGAGAGAGAGAGAGAGAGGCTGAGATGATTCACCGTCCCCTCCCATTGACCATACCACACTATCCTCCCCCAGACTGCTCCTCTCTCTCTCTCTCTCTCTCTCTCTGATTTTTTTTTTCCATCAGTTTTCCATCTGGATGTAGTTGTAACCCCTCTTCCCCTATTCTATTTGCTTTCTCAAACTGAGAGAATTCTCCTTCCTTCCATCTTCTCCTTATCGAATAAACGTAGCTAGTTTAAATTGAATGGGTCTTCCCCTCTCTTCTACCTGTATCGATCTCTTCTTTCTCATCAGGAATGTGGGGCACTCCTTCCGTCAAACCTTACCCCGCTTTCAATGCCAATGTCGATGCTGAGATTCTGAGGAAAGCCATGAAGGGATTCGGATGCGATAACAACAAGGTATCTCACTGAAGACGTTGTATACTGGTCCCACCCTTCGACTCTTCTCCCTCAGTGGGCATCTCACTCTCCTCTCTCTGTAATCCTTCTGTTTGCAGGTGATCCAAGTGTTGTGTGCCCGTAGCAATGGACAGAGGCAAGAAATTGCCCGAGCATTCAAGGTCATTCATTTTCAATCTCATACAATCTTTAATTTCTTACGCATTTTCATGGTGAAGAGTAATAAGTAATAATCATATTAAAGTTACCGGACGAGGACGAAATTGACCCCCTAGTTTTGTCCTCCATCGAATAGCCGATGGTTGAATTAGTATAGAATGAATATACAAAAACGCTAAAAAATCAATAATAGCCTCAAGGGAAAGCCGGAAATGATCAGCGTAATCCCGCGCTCTCTCACTTTTGCATACTCTTTCGTACATGCGACGAGATCAGGGTCAGATCAGGGTTTCGTCCTCGTCCGGTAACTTTAAAGAAACAGTGATTTCGAAATGTCAATAAGTGGGTGTTGATTGCAGACGATGTACGGGAAGGACCTCCTTGCTGATCTCAAATCGGAATTGCACGGAGACTTCGAAGATATCGTCCTCGCTCTGATGGACAGACCTGCTGTCTATGATGCCAAGCAGCTGAGAAAGGCAATGGAGGTTAGTAGAGAGAGGGAGGGAGAGAGGGCCACTTGACAGTACTTCGATCGCGATGCTTCCAATTTCCATACCCTGCCGCATTGCTCCGATTCGAAATCTCTTTCTTCATGAACTCATTTCCTTTTGCCAATCCCTCCTCTTCTTTCTCTCCTCAACTGTTCCTCTTCCAGGGATTGGGCACTCGCGAGTCAGTCCTCATCGAGATTATGACTACGAGAACGAATGCTCAGATCGGAGAACTGAGATACGTCTACGGACAGATGTGAGTGAACCCCCCCCCCCCCCCTTCCATCCACTCATCCCTTCCACCCATCTCTTCCAGGTACCATTGTGATCTCGAGAAGGATCTCATCGGAGAGACTTCCGGCCATTTCAAGAGACTTCTAGTGTCTCTCTGTGCGGGAGGAAGAGACGAGAGGTACTCATGAGGAGACGATCGATCGATAATCCCTCTCTACAGTATGCACATTGACCCTGTTCGTGCGAATCACGACGCTCGTAAGCTGTACCAGGCGGGAGAAGGAAGATTGGGCACTGACGAGTCCACCTTCAATGCCATCCTCGCATCACAGAACTACGGACAATTGAGACTCGTGTTCGATGAGTACCACAAGGTGGTTCCGTTTCGACGAGTACCGTAATCCTTTCTCTTCTTCAGGTGTGTAATCGATCGATCGAACAATCGATACAGAACGAGTTCTCTGGAGATATCAGAGACGGCCTCGTCGCAGTGTGTGCTGTAGTCCGTTCGAAGGCAGCTTACTTCGCCACGCTCCTCCACAATTCAATGAAGGTACTGTAGGATGAGTGAGTGATCTATCGAGGACTGACTAAATTGCAGGGAATGGGAACGAGAGACGGAGATCTCATCCGTGCAGTCGTTACTCGATGCGAAGTCGATATGGTGGACATCCGTTCGGCTTTTGAAGTAAGTGAAAAGGAGTGGAAAGAGGGGGGTGCAAATCGATTTGTCACTAATGACTAGATATCTGATTGTCTCCCTTCAGTCGATGTACAAGCAGCCACTGGAGAAGATGATCAAGGGCGATTGTTCGGGATCGTACAAAGATGCTCTCATTGCTCTCGTGAGGGGGAATTGAGAGGGAGGAAGGAAGCCTGGATGCGAGGTCTCTCTCGTGACTGCCACCTAGAGACACTCTCGCATCGAGGAGCTCACTGCAAGGTTACAAATTTCGCCTTTTCTCTTTTGATTACTGATGATTCAACACGATTTACTCCAATGATAATAATAGTACAGTTCTCTTTCATTGTTTTTCTACTGTCGACTTGAACGATTCCTGTGGACGAGTATTGTATTTACGACTCAAATTAAAGATAAATCCCTGGAGTATGAGATGCCATCAATTTGTACAATACACAAGCAATTACTCGATTCAGTTTGAATGCTTCTGATTATGTTCACCTTTGAGCATTCAACCTGAATCGAATTATTTTTATCGATGAATCCTGAAGTTTCTCCCGTTATTCTTTTTCTGAACGTATGTTTTTGTTGTGCCTCTTCTCTTGCTTTGATTGATGACTTCTCCTCCCTTCTTAACCCCTTCTCCCACTCTTCAGTCCTCATTCTCAACTCGATCATGAAATTCCTCCTCGTCCTTTCCCTTCTTCTTTCCCTCTCTTTCTGCTGTGAGAAATTCGAGAAGAATGTGAATCTCTACTGCAAGTTCGGCCACGAAGACAAACCGTGTCTCTTGGACCAGGGTATGTCGCCCTCTCTCCCTCCCCCATCCACTCATCCCTTCAGCCAAGGTAGATGAATCGAAGCGTGATTGCTGCTCGAAGGGATGCAGCTTCGTCAACTTCAAGAAGGAGAAGGTAGGCCAATTCTTCTTACATTCGATAATCCCATCATATTCCAGACTTGCTGCTTCACTCAGGAGTGTCTGGACAGATGTTATCCCGGAAAGGAGTACAAGATGGGACAGGTTTACTAAGGCCTCCCTCGATCCATTCTCTTCGAATGCTCATATATCCATTAAAAAACCTTCATTAGCATATGTACAAATAAACACGTCAAGTACCATTGCTTCTCATCAGTTTCGTGTCTCGGCAGTAATAGTCAACCCGTTAGACGAGGAGAATAAGAGATTATAATATAAATACAATAAGTGAAACTTCTATCAACTGCAGTGATAAATGCTACGGGCGATCAATATTTACTCTATTTTCTTTCTGCGAGTAGAGCGACCCATTGTTGAGATAGTTGATGATTGGGGAGAGAATCCAACCGAATCTCGATCTGAGAAAAATCGAAGATCAGTGAGGATTGAGTGTAATGCACTCACATGACCGATGGAAGGATACTTGGCAAGCATTCCATAATTCGTCTCATCCTTCACTTTCACTGCCACTTTGTAATTGGAGAGATCAGTGCGTGAAACAGCGAACTCGAAACTGAAAATATCATATTGGAGAGGTCGTCAATCGGAGTGACCGATTTTACAATAATGACTCCCTATTACAATACTCACTGATTATCATAGACTGGTTCAAGAGTATTCCTAAGTGTGGCAGTCTTCTTCTTCTCCACAATCTTTCCATCGTCAACTTGTACGAGACAACAGGACACGTAGGGATTGACCTTTCCCTCTTTGCTAATCGGGCGGAGATAGCGGGCACGAAGGAGTCTCACCTGGAAGACTACCATACTCCTCTCTAACTCAATCAATTAAACCTCTAATCGACTTGTTGCATCCACGTATCTAATTGCCATCTCGACTTCTCCTCTTTGAGCATTCCCGGGGCTGTAATATTGATTGATTGATTGAGAGGCAGATGAGGGAGTAGAAGGTAGAAAACAAACTCGAGCGATGCATTCTTCTCCTTCTTCGCGAATAGTTTCCCTATTCTCTTCTTCTTCTTGTGTTCACTTGTGAGAGAAGACATCGATCCGTTCCTCTCCGTTACAGTATTCTTCAACAGATTCATTTTTATGACAAATTTAATTAAATATGTATCTAACCTCGTCCAATAATCTTTTCACTGGGCTGCTTCCATTAGAATGAATCCCGTTTCCATTCGTACCGCTCAGAGGAATGTCCCCGCTTCCCTACAATTCGAAACTCAAATCAATCTATACTGAATACCGTACCCTCCAATGTTCTCCATTCGCTCGTTCGATATACGATCCTGTAGCGTAATGGTGCAACATTTCGTCGCTAATATCACTGGGATCGATGGGTGTTGACTTGGCAGCGATGAGACCCTTGAAAAGGAATTCATCAGCCTACTGTACTCATCTACTACAGTGACCCAACACTCGACAGAGAGAAACACGAGCAAGAGACGATGACTTTAGTTTATTGTAGAATGCGACAACTTATTCATGTATATTAGCTAATCTAGACAATTGATGCGGCAGAAGAGGCGATAGTTTGATCTACCCTGCAGAGAGGAAATTGGCAAGACGAGACTAGACTGGAATCTACCATGGCACCTGAGAGAGAGAAGTCTGATCAGTCAAGAGCACCACGAGAAAATATATTGGCATCATTAGCAGTGAGCACACAATTAGTCAATGGATTAGCGTGATTGAAATAGAAAAGGGAAAAAGGGTGAGATGAGAGATAGGAGAGTAAACTCATTGTGTATCATCGAAAGAAGATGAAAGGGTGGACTCCCCCTGTTTGAAACCCTGCAAATTCATGGGGGAAAATTGAGAGATAGTTTAATAGAAGGATAGAGTGATTACGATAGTCGCCGTCTCCCTATTTCCTTCCTTTCTCGTGACTGACCCTTAATCTGATAGTGACGACGATGGGTGACTGATGTACTCCAAGGGAAAGCATCAGAGTAGTCTGGTACATCTCCATCTTCGGTTCCTTCATCAGATGTGAGAGAGGGAGAGTGAGAAGACCCAGTGAGCGTCGAGTCCCTTCGTCCACTGCCTGTAGTCGCACATTGGTAACTCCCTCGGCAACTCCCTTCTCCCCAACTCTCCCTCTCCCTTCTCTCTTCACTCACCTTTCCCTTCTCTACTCACTCACCTCAATCTTCAACTCCTGTCCTGCAGGATGTTTCACGAAGAATTGGAATCGTTGTTGGAAGAGGGGATTCACTGTCTTCACCTGACAATAACGAGATTCTATCTATATCACGCGGTTCACGAGAGAATCGAGCTGGAATCGCAATTCTTGGGAATGGGAAGAAAATCTGGAAATTGGTTCTGACCAGTTTTGGGCACCTTGAGGCATGCCTGACAGCCCCCCAAAGTATTATTTTGCATACCTCATTTTCAAGCTCCCGGCATCAGGTCGGAAATCGGCACCTCCTCCTTTCACGGCACTTATCTCATTTCTCGTGTAAGATAATCGAAATTTGCTCTCTGAGTGACCCCCACTCATTTTTCGAGCTCTATCGATCCTTGTAAACCATTTTCCATATAAGTCAATTTAACGGTGCCACATTCATTGTCTATTTTCTCGAAAATGTAGGAAAAGGTGCAGCTCAAAATTTCGCAGCTCATGCAGCGCATCAAGAGCTTTAGAATGAATGGCTTACGCAAAAAATACGGTCTCACCCGTGCTACTTATGCACATTTTACTTTTCCTTATCATTTGAACTTTATTTTCAACAGACAAATTAAGAGAAAACGATCATCCTTGACCTCATTCTCCGAAGAGAGCGGTGTGAGGGTGAATTATTCTGTTGAAAATAAAGTTCAAATGATAAGGAAAAGTAAAATGTGCATAAGTAGCACGGGTGAGATCGTATTTTTTGCGTAAGCCATTCATTCTAAAGCTCTTGATGCGCTGCATGAGCTGCGAAATTTTGAGCTGCACCTTTTCCTACATTTTCGAGAAAATAGACAATGAATGTGGCACCGTTAAATTGACTTATATGGAAAATGGTTTACAAGGATCGATAGAGCTCGAAAAATGAGTGGGGGTCACTCAGCGGGCAAATTTCGATTTTCTTACATGAGAAATGAGATAAGCGCCGTGAAAGGAGGAAGTGCCGATGTCCGACCTGATGCAGGGAGCTTGAAAATGAGGTATGCAAAATAATACTTTGGGGGGGCTGTCAGGCATGCCTCAAGGTGCCCAAAACTGGTCAGAACCAATTTCCAGATTTTCTTCCCATTCCGTGTCTCAGCTCGAATCTCTCGTGAGAGGCGTGATATTCTTCTATTCAATTCTTCCCTACCTTCACGGCCGTACTCTGTTCCTGCTTGCCCAGGGTGAGTTTCATGAAGGGAGAAGGCTCCAGCTTAGCCTTCGGATACTACAATACCATCATCTCAATTTGAAATTTTGAATAAATATATTTCAGGACTTATTCAATATTTGGCCAAACCCTTCCTCCCCTGCCCCACTCATGTCTAGGTATCCATATCTATCTGATTATCGGTCACATAACTACTCTGAGATGGGGAGGGAATGACAAATTATAGGGAGGGGGGTGGTCCAAATATCGAAGAAGTGCCTATTACGATGTAAAATAATTTAGATAAATTATATGGTAGCTGGTGAATAGATGAGAGCCATACGGGTAGTTCGGAGACGTTGTCGATGAATACGAGTAGAAGGGCGGAGTGGACGGGTTTGTCTGCCTGCAGCCATTCTGCCTCCCATTCTTCCTCAAGTATAGTCACTCACGCTCACATCAAATGACTATTTGCTGGTCTATTTCAAGATTCAACAATTTCAATAGATACTGATAGGATGGTACCTTTTCGAGATGAGAGGGGTCACTGGAGAGGGAGAACCACGAAGCCTTGATGTGAATGTCCCCATGCTTGCACCCCTCCAGAGGGAACCACTGCGAAGGCAATGACCATTCCTTCCCTTCATATTTCTCTTTTTACCTTGTCCAGTTTTCCCTTGTCTCTGATATGGGAGAGAGGGACATTGAGTCTCCCCAACTCCTCGTCTTGTCCCCGATCTTCGTCGAAACACTCGATTCTGCAAGAATGATCATAGGGACTCCTTCCTCCTCCTCCCCCTCTTCCCCCCATTCTCACAATTACCCTCTCCGTACCTCAGATGCTGACCGTCGGCCACATCCACGACAGCCTCAAAAGTCTCATTCCACACTGGATTCAAGTCGTTGTCGATAGTGCGAGTCTTGAAGAACTGAGATCCCACTGAAAATACATTACTTTCTCGTCTTCGCAGTGAACTCTGAATAAAGATCCAAAGAGTATCCAATATTCTCACCTTGGATCTCACAATATGGATCACTCTTTCCCTTCTGGATGAAAGAAATGTCTCTATTCTCAAGATTGCGAGCTTCGATGATTCGGAGACGAATGAGACCCTTAATATGACCCAGTTACTTTTTTGAAGATTAAAGGTATGTCAAAATAGTTGGTGCAATGATGAAGAACTCACGTTGGGTTCGGGGAAGAATAGTTGTGTGACGTCGACATCTGGGGCCAGAGGAACGACGATTTCATTGGGAACGACGCAAAGAGCTGAGATCTGAATTCCACCGCTCACTTCTCCATACTGATTTCCTTCTTTCGTGAGTACCTGGCTGTTAACTACTGTTCTGATTGCACTCATCAGACCGGGCAATTCGACCATCTCCCCCATCCCCGTGAGATTGAAATCCACTTTCTGCAATTGCCAAGACTAGTTTGTCTATGCTCTATCAATATTGCACATTCAATTTCCTTTGCAATTACCGTAAACTCACGGGCATTTCTAGGAAGGTTCCCGACACGCCTCCCACCATTGGGGGATACGGTAGGAGAGGTTTCAAAATGCATCGAAGCTTGCCGGAGAACTGGAAAAGAACAGTTAGTCATCCTTCTCTTATTCTTTCTCTCGTCTCGTGAGTGTCCTACTCATAAGTCTCTCACTGCAGTAACATCTGTTTACTGTACATTTGTGATGATGATAGCACTTGATGGTAACAGCCCCTTCCCCCTTCAGATACCTGTATTTGATTCATTCCCCCGGTGAATCCACAACACGACACCGTGAAATCGGCATCTCCCGCATAGGCGACGTCCATGTCCACAATGATTCGGTCCCTGCCCACGTTGTGTGTGTACACCTACGAAGAAGCGACCTTTAGATAGGACAGTTAACCATTGAATTGGATGGAATGGCGATCTCTCCATACCTTTATTCCTCCCACTCTGCAGCCTGTGTCCCCAATGTCCATCTTGGTGAACTTGAAACTCTTGAACATGGAAGGCATCTGCTGCTTCACCTCCAAAAACGCAACTCACTCGACTGGCACTGGATGAACTTTCATTTGAAACAAACCTGAGGCACGATGATATCGGTCATAAAAACTTTGGTGTATTCGCCAATGTAAGGCCACAACTGCTGAATGACCTGCAAAATCTGATCAATTAAAAATTCAGAATTCATTCTTCTTTCACTGTTTAGTGAACATAGAACGAACTTTATTGAGCCATTCGACTCTCTCCGTATCTGGAAATTGCACCCATGCAGGGAGATCGGCTAATTGTGCAGTTATCACCTCCCTCTCCCTCATTCTAGCTGCACGGAGAGACACCAGTCTGCAGTATTCATCTCCCATGGGCATTCCATCGACAACACTCACCTCGTCTCCCTCTTCTTCCACAGATAACTCTTGATGACATTGAATGCAACGAGGACGACCAGCCAGAAGATCTGCCATGAACATTAAAGAGTCCTTATCTATCACATAGACCTATGGGAAAATCCCATGCCACCTTCCAGCGTTCTTTCTAATATGGATATCGACGAACGTAGTGCACACTTGTTCCTGTTCTCTCATTCCTGTCGGTTCTAGTCGCGATAGAAAGAGAGGAATGGAAAGAAATGGAGAAATATGCTGCATTTCTCTTTCTATTTTCCGTTTGGGAATGAGCTTAGTAGACTACTGGCGAGAACGACAGTGAGTGTCACGTATTGTGAGAGGAAGACGAGTAAAAAAGAGGAATTTACAGCGAACATGAGGATAAGTATATATTACCACTTAGAAAAGAGAAAGAAAATAGACTGTACAACATATATCGGTTCTCAAATAAGGTCATGAAGGTAAATATATGAGGGAAGAGTAGGGAAACAACAAACTGAGTATTCATTCCTTCCCAGGAAGTAGCAGAGTGCACAGACGAGAACTGATCCACCGAGGGGAACTACTAAGGATTGCCACTCCTCCATATCGCCATCTGAAGGAAGTAGTTGAAGCTGGAGGAGAGGGAGAAGGGCGAGAGTCACAGACGACTAGATCCTATACTTCCATTCATAGAAGGGAGAAAACAAGAGACGCAGAGGAACCCCAAGGGAAGAGGCTGTATGTAGGGAGCACCTACCTTGGAGGCCGAGAGCTCGACGATATTCCATCCTCCAACTGAGAGAGGCGATCGATAGATCCGGGGAGAATTTTGGATGTCGATCTACAATGAGGGAATCCCATATTGAATATGGTTAAGATCCGCATAGTATACGGTAGATCAATGAGATATGCAACCACAACGTGAGGGCCAAACGAAGAACGGGCGTGAATAGAGAGTGGAGAGAGAGAACGAGGGGAGTTCAAATCAAACACAAAGTAACAACTGTCAATAGATGAGAGAGTCACGAATCATGGACGAACGAATGAAGATAAGGGGAAACAAGGAGAAGAGAGCGAGCATTGATTGATAATCAATGGAAGACCGAGAAAGCATTTCCACCCTTGATTGGCCTACTCTCAGTCATATAATATTGATAGAGGAAGAGGAGAGAATCTTCCCACTTTCCCTCCTTTCCTCATTGAGGTGAAAGGTTGAATGAGATCGAGGGATGGAGCGAGGAGACATTAAATGTGTTACGTGTCGAGAGAAACGATAGATTGCTATTACACTAACGAGAATTAGTTTCCAATGATCTACACGCAAATTCCATCTAACAACGGATAAATCAATAAGTAATGAAAATTGTGAGGTGGAGAGAATGGTAAGTTGGATGGGTGAACTACATTGGAATAGGATTGAGTGATATAAGTATGATTGGGATAAAGTACCTAGTCAAGCAATAATGCACAATGGAATGGAGACATTCGAAAGAAAAAGCGTTTATGCTCCTTTTCTACCCCTTTCTCTCTTTCAAGATCAGAGAAAGAGAGAAAAACAATGTACGGTTTGGCAAGGGATTGCGAAAATGCTTAAGAAAAATGAGAACTACTGTGAATCAAAGTGGGAACTGTTTTATGTACAAATTAATAACGCGCGTTAAATCACCGTAACCTTTTGGAATGCAAGTACGACAATCTGTGCATACGATACTATCCAAGAATCAGCTACCCGGGTTGTTACTGTAATTATGCTGCTCTATATGTTATAATGCAATTTGTAAAAATCAAATAATTGCACGAGCTAAAACAATTGGAGAATGAATAAATTATCGTCTGGTAGTGGAGGCGATGACGTCAGCGATGATGCTCCTAGCCACCTCATCTGCCATCTCCTCCTCCCGCACTCCATTCTTGTCCACGTACCTGCATTCATCTCTCTCCACACAATACACACTAAGAGGTCCGAATTCCATTCTACTGAACCACTCACTTTCTTAGTCTTTCTTTCAACTTCCCTTCTTTCCTCGCAGCGACAAGTGAGTTGTCGTATAGAGGACGATATCGACCCAGCTCATCCACTTCTGCTAGACGGCTGCAAGGAATATGGAATAATTCGTGTGGGGAGAGAGACTCACGAAGAACGAGGGGAATTTATTGTAGGAGTTACTGTAGTCGATGTTGTTGAAGTGTTCCATCTCCTCTCTAGATATTCATTCGAACGAGGAAGAGATATCGTAGTACCATTGGATGATGAGTTACCACTTAAACAATTTCCATATGGCTTTTCTTAAATATGATTAATATGCTGCATTAATGCCAACCTGTGGGAATCACCCCTTCCTCTCCTATTGTTGAGAAAGGGAAGCTCAATCGTGTTCTCAATGCTCAGATGGAGATCATTTATGTAGTCTCTGAAGGAAGAACTTCCATTGACCGCGTCACGATATTTCTGAAAGCATAAATAAAATGACAATCGAGGGTAAGGGCTTAGATGTTGATAAAAAAGTTCTTACGCGAGTGAGTAAACTGATTGACGATTTCTTCGCTGTGCCGAAGCAATTTCTACATGGTTTGCCTTCCGGTGTACAGATGAGAGATTCAATTTGAGTACGGGAAACATCGGATATCTCGATGGGCATCCGTGCTTGGAGGGAGATGTATCTGGATACAGAAATTAATAAACAATAAGAATAACATGGTTTTTGACAATGAGAGCGAGAGATGCTTCTTCTGACCGTTCATAGATGGCCATTGCATCACTTTCGAGATCTGAATCCGTTACATCACTAGAATCTTCAAATGTGTGAACGGCGAGAACGAATTGAACTCGATTTCGATCGGAATCTCCTTCTACCACCTATCAATATTTTACATATTTGAACTCCATTTTACAAAAGCACCTCCATGATTATCGGTAGAAGATCTTGAGAATACATTAAATCCTCCAAATCGAAATTACTTTGCAGAACATCCAATTCGTGTCTCTTGTATTGCAGTGATTGTTTGAACTCATCAAAATATCTGTAATCAACGGTTTTTTTTGAAAATTTAAATCAAATATCGAACCTCAATTTGAATAAATGATAAACGAATTCTTGGGCCTCATTGAAGATGTCGTCATCTGCTTTTTCTCCGTCTATCCGTTCTGGAAGAAGTGAGACCATAAATATGCCAGAACATTTATCGCAGCTATTTTAGGTGTGTATATGCTGGCGACTTACGTGTTATGGACATTGAAATACGACGGGGCAAGCCGATACTATGCCTGGACTGTTCATCAACATACTTCTCATAGATTTTACGAGCATCAGACTGTAAAAGACCTAGGAAACGATTACATGGCTCAACGAAATGAATATCATACTCGTCATAGGAACATTCTTAACCGAAGTGGAGTCCTTGAAGCTTTTCACATGGATCCAGAAGTTGATCAAATTTACTTTTCCTGATAAGCGATTGTTCGAAAACGCTGCCAAGTTGAAACCACTACCTGAGTATTCGAAAAACTGTATGAAGTAAGAGATAGCCGATGGGTCGAAAAGAAGAGAATCAAGAGAATGCGCTAATCGAACGTGTCGACCGTGCACAGAGTTGTTCACAACAACTGCGAGATATCAGTGTTTTTTGTAGAACAATATATCTAGCACTTCCACATATTGTTCTACGAAAACACCAATAATTTATTCAAAGAATTAGAAAAAAGAACTGGACATGCTTAGGGACCGCGGAGGCCCGTCCTTTCTGCCGTCCATCACATGCCCACACCACGATTAATGGTGTGCCTGGATACTGTACCGTTTTTACTCTATGTCGTGCTGTGATAACGTTTTTTTTTACCTTTTCTTTATCGATTTTTGCATGATATTATTATTTTCTAGGTCATTCTTACCATTATATAGCTAGTGATAGTCATTCTAAACGGATTTGCCGCTGGTTCGACGCTTCTAGTGTGATTTGAACATGAGTTTTAGCCGTCTAAAATTTTTGCTCAAAATTTTAGTTTTCGTTTTTCTTGAATCTCTCGGGATATTGGAGTGTACTTCTCGATTTTTTTGTTTGATTGGACTTTCCTAATATCCCTCTACTCGTATTGGGTACGGGCCATGTCTGAATCATGGTCGCTTTCTTGTTACATAGGCTGAAATAGGGCAGATCTCGACATTTTTCGACACATTTCGAGTTTTGGCGCTCTATCTCTGAATTTTCGAATGTACTTCTCGATTTTTTTGTTTATTTAGATTTTCCTAGTATCCCTCTTCTCATTTTGCGTATGGGTCATGCCCAAATCCCGGTCGCTTTCTTGCTACATTGGCTGAAATTTGGCAGGATTCGTCATCTGTTCATACATGATAAACCTGATTTTCCGCTCTACTATGTGTTCAGAAGCAAGCACCCCACCCTTTTCGGATTACAAGATACAGAAAATATAAAAATAAATAATACAAAAAGAGAACTAAAATTTATGCGAAAATCAATGTAAAAATATGACTCACGCTGTGCTCTAACTCCAATTAGCATACGGTAGTCTAGCATACCAAAGCGAAATTTTAAAAGTGGCTATATTTGTTAAAATTGTTTTATTTTTATTTTGTTTTAACTTCTAAACGTTTCAGCACATCCGGTAGGCTAGGTTCACACAGCGAAAACATTTTTATGAAACCTCTTTAAAATAGCTGCCGCGGTCCCTAGACATGCTACTTCCGCCATAGAAATATTTTTTTTTATTAATTTTGAAATCTAACGAGGACTGGTAGTGAAAAATAATACGCCCATCCTTTTCAACACTTGAGAACCCCATTTCGCATAATTATATACAATCAATAATAGATTATTTTTCACTGTGGTTCATGTGTCTGACTGTGTCTGACTCCTAGGCAAACGAACTCATATATCGGTAAGGCATTTTCAACAAATTAACGAACCTTTATTCTCCCTTTCTCCATTATCATGTCCAAAATCAATGGATGAATTATGCTTTACACTAACTGAATGTACGATGAAAATTAAATTACAATTATCGACTCGCCATTAGAATTCTTTATCCTGCTGATAAAGGATACGGCTTTGTTCATAACGATGAATAGATCGTTAACAGAACCGGCATGGGATCAACTATCTGAGGACAAAGATAACATTGGACAAGTGAATCTCGTAGCGTTGAAAAAACGACTTACCAATTGCTTACACCATGGAAAAATCGGCAAATCAATAATGCTCATCCACAGTGCTCTGTGGCCGGTACAATTGACGAGCACAAACTGAAATTACTGTAGTATTCTCCTTTGCGCGCTCGGAGGAGCAATATCTTCTACGTTTGCGGCCACATGTGGTGGCCACATACTTGCCCCTTGTTTTGCGTTTTCGTGTTATTAAGTATTATAACATGTATTATTTCTATTTGAATGTTATTTCGATTCACAGAATGCTGATACGAGTGATCCGATTCAACCGCCGGCCACGTCGATTTTTTTCTTCAATAACCGACCCGACGAGATCAATTGATTTATCTTCATTCACACCGAACAAAATTCGTAATTTCGGGATTGTGGCTCATGTGGATCACGGGAAGAGTACGCTGGCAGATAGACTACTTGAATTGGCAGGTATGACTAATACGTCCAAAATATCCTAATATTTGTGTTACTCCAATATCCAGGAGTGATAAGGAAAGGCGAGAAGGAGAAACTGCTAATGGACGCACTTCAAGTAGAGAAGGAACGAGGGATTACAGTCAAGGCACAAACTGCCGTTCTCCCTTACAAGGTGAGTGTGGGTAGATCATTGTCTACTGTATCTATCTCAGGGTTATCTTCTCAATCTAATCGATACTCCTGGACACGCGGACTTCACAGAGGAAGTGTCTCGATCACTGGCAGTCTGCGATGGAATTCTCTTCCTCGTAGCTGCCAATCAAGGAGTACAGGTAAGTCATCTCTTCCTTCACTCACCACCTCCATCTATACCTTTCTCTCGCACATTCATTCTATTCTGTCACAGGCCCAGAGTATTGCTAACTTTTGGTTAGCATTTGAAAGAAATGTCACGATTATCCCAGTGATCAATAAGATGGATCTCCAAGGGATCAATGTCAATCAGGTTCGCCATCCCTTATTCTTTGATTAACTCTTGGAGTACAGGTAGAGACTCAAATGAAGAATCTCTTCGATTTTAATCCCGATGAGATTCTCCGAATATCGGCCAAGAGTGGACTCAACGTCGAGGGAATTCTGGATAAGGTACTCTGATCCATTGTGTATTCTCACTTCTCCACTCAAGGTTATCGAGAAAATTCCTCCTCCTGCTGTAGTTCAATCGGCTCCATTGAAAGCACTCATCTACGATTCGTACTTCGATCGATTTAGGTAATGTTGATCCTTGGTCTTCGAGTATGTACATATTCCCTTCCAGGGGTGCAATTGCATTGATTATGGTGAAGGAAGGAGAAATAAGAAAAGGAAGCAAGATCCGTTCCTTCCACGGGGATCGAGAATACGAAGTGCAAGAGGTGAGATGTCCTCTCCCCTCCTACTCTTCCCTTCTTCCCTTCTTCTCTTCTTCTCTTCAGGTTGGCATCAATAGACTGGGAATGATTCCTGTCTCTTCGCTATTTTCCGGACAAGTAGGATATTTAATCTGCAACATGAAAAGTGCGAGTGAAGCGAAAGTGGGAGAAACTCTCTTCGATTCGTCGACCCCCAAGGATACGGTAAGAGAGGGCTATATGGTCCGCATGAAAAGGCTATACTCATAGCGGAAAAGAGCAGATTTTCGGAATATATATTTCTATCAGGTTATTGAGTTGGGAAACATTGCCGAAATGTCATCTCCAGTTTATTGACTGTTTAACTTGTGGCTGTTCAGATAGCCCCGTTCGAAGGGTTCCGAAAGGTGCAACCCACTCTCTTTGCCGGCTTGTTCCCTCTAGAGACGAGTGAGTACGAGAATCTGAAGCAAGCAGTGGAGAGCTTGGCTCTCAACGACTCTTCGGTAGTCATCACGCCTGATTCCAGTCGTGCTCTGGGTCTTGGATGGAAGGTAGGAGAGTACTGTATTCTCGTAGAATACATTGAGTGAATAGGTGGGATTCTTGGGAGTGTTGCACATGGAAGTCTTCGCTTCTCGACTCGAGCAAGAATACGATTCCACTGTAATTCTCACGCAGCCATCGGTCGAATTCAGAGCTACTGTGAAGGTTCGTGAATTGAGAAGAAGAAGAAGAGAGAGAGAGGTGGATTGAGGATAATGAGACGATTAGAAAGAAGAGATTCGGAGGAGAGGGAGAAATTAGAATACTCGATGCATCGAAGTTCCCGAATGAAGGAGATATCGAGAAGTTCATGGAACCAATGGTGAAGGTATTGATCCATCGCTTTCCTTCTTCCCTTCACTTCTCAATGCAAGGTACGAATCGTGATTCCCTCTGAGATGCTGGGCCAAGTCCATTCGATCTACACTGAATCTCGAGCAGAGATCTCTTCCATCGATGAGAGTCGATTACTCGTGAGTCATGGGGATCTCTCTCTCTCTCTCTCTCCTTCCAGTTGATATGGAGATTGCCTCTGGCAGAAGTGATCACTGACTTCTTCGAGAGACTCAAACGAGTCACCTCAGGTGACAGTCTTCTCTCTCTATCTCAATCATAGTTGCCCAGCACTGGCGGCGCCTTGTCCGTTCCCGTGCACCCATGAACCCCGGGTCATGGTCCAAAATCTATTGGTAGGTAGGTCAAGACTAGGTACCGTACCCAATCGATTATACAGTATCCAAGTAACTACCGTAACCCAGTTCCTAGGGTCAGATCCATTTCCTTGGGTTAAACATTTTTCTAAAAATCATAAATTGATCGTAAATATATTATACAGTAATGAGTTTTATGGTTGTATGCATTAAAATATCTTTATGATTTATTTTGGATTTTTAGAAAAATGTTTGACCCAAGGAACCGGGTTACGGTAGTTACTTGGGTACTGTATAATCGATTGGGTACGGTACCAGGACTTTAAAAAATAAAGTTAGTCTGCGATAATCGGGGTTACGGTATTGGTATACGGTATCTGGGAGTACTGTACTATCGATTTGGTTATGGGTACTTAGTTTTGACCTACTATCAATTTCTGACCATGACCCGGGGTTCATGAGTGTACGGGGACGGAACACATTTATTCCATCCCTGTGCACCCATGAACATGCTCTTCCCTCCCCGTGCATTCAGCAGCAGCGTGGGCAGCTATAATCTCAATTCAATTTCTGCTATAGGAATGGCGTCGTTCGACTACGAGGCAGATGGGTATGACGAGGCCAATCTGGTTCGTACTCTCACAATTCATTCCATTATAGTAGGTTATACAGTTTCGACCATAAGTCAGCGTCCAAAACTTCCGAGCTCTGTAATTGTCGAACCAAATGTACATTCCGGCTGAAATTTTAAATTTATATATGAAATTCATCGGGGAATAAGGTGAGCTTATTAAGACCTCTTCAATATTTCTAGCTCTTGCATAGTGATGACGCAATCACAATACACTTTTTTGAAATGGATTATTTCCTCGGATAAATTTTTAGTGCTTACCGAACTTTCTGAGTGTTGAAAGGGGTCATAGGACTACTCAGAAAACAATTTTCAAGTTGCTGCGACTTCGGGCCTTTTGCTGCAGACTCTGCAAGTTGGATGCTGCAAATTTATAACTCAGCTTCTAGACAAGCTAGAGACTCGTGCAAAGCAGGAAAATGATCCTTACCATGACCCTAGGTGATCCTGAAAGTTTGGTATTGATCGCATATCATTTGCCTTCATGGCACGAAAAAGTTACTTTTTTGGATGACCCTAGTTTGGCCACTTACCGTCTCAAGGTCGAATTTGCATAAAATGTGGTTCCTGCAGAGTAAGGTTGAAAAACCATCAAATAAACTATTCCCAACTTTTGGTGCAATTAGTTTCGCTTTCCGGACCGTTGCGATCGATTTACGGACTTGCTCTCCTCGAGCGCGCACGTCATTTCCCTACACGACGAGATAGAGGAGAGGGAGCGGTGTGAACCACATTTTATGCAAATTCGCCCTTGAGACGGTAAGTGGCCAAACTAGGGCCATCCAAAAAAGTAACTTTTTCTTGCCATGAAGGCAAATGATATGCGATCAATACCAAACTTTCAGGATCACCTAGGGTCATGGTAAGGATCATTTCCCTGCTTTGCACGAGTATCTAGCTTGTCTAGAAGCTGAGTTATAAATTTGCAGCATCTAACTTGCAGAGTCTGCAGCAAAAGGCCCGAAGTCGCAGCAACTTGAAAATTGTTTTCTGAGTAGTCCTATGACACAAACACTCAGAAAGTTCGGTAAGCACTAAAAATTTATCCGAGGAAATAATCCATTTCAAAAAAGTGTATTGTGATTGCGTCATCACTATGCAAGAGCTAGAAATATTGAAGAGGTCTTAATAAGCTCACCTTATTTCCCGATGAATTTCATATATAAATTTAAAATTTCAGCCGGAATGTACATCTGGTTCGACAATTACAGAGCTCGGAAGTTTTGGACGCTGACTTATGGTCGATACTGTACGTATATTGTTAGACATATATAATATGACTAATTTAAGATAAAGATGACGCTGTCGATCAATGGGAAAGAGGTGAGTGGGGGAGGGGGGAGATGAATGTTGCCTTTTTTCTTCTTTCTATAGATTCCCGAGTTTTCTCAAGTAGTTCGATCATCGACTGCGACAGAAAAAGCGAAAAGGATGGTACGAAGATTGAGGGAGGAAATCCCTCGTCAACAGTTCGAGGTTTATTCCAATTGAGAGAAGGAACGAATAGGAAGGAGAATGCAGGTTACCATCAAAGCGTCAGTCGGAGACTCGAAGAAGAGTCTCGCATCTACAGTAATCGCCCCCATGAAGAGAGGTACTGTACGTCTATCGAATAATGGGCATGTTAGTATTTATGGTGGATGAAAGTGCATCTTGTGTGGTTCATTTGCAGACTTCACCCAACTACTAAAGGGAAACTTCGGAAAGGGAGGAAAGGAGAGACTGAATAAGAAACTTGGGCATCAGAAGAAAGGAAAGGAACGAATGAAGCAAATAGGAAATGTCCAAATTCCCAAAGAAGCATTCTTTAACGTACTTAAAAATTAGTTTTGTACATAGTGTAGCGTTGATATAGAAGCAATATATTATTGTTGTCTTCTTTTTTGAACTCGGGTGTAAATTAGGCGTGTTCATTGTTGCCTTTGTATCATTGATAGGAAAATAAAATTGATCGGATATGATAGTATATGACGTGAGGGTACAACAGAGAAAGAATGGATGATGATAATAGTAGTATTTCACTGGGAATCGAAGGGGGAGATCGGAAGGAGGGAGTGGATATGGCAATCAATCGATTCATAAGAGGGCGTCAACATCAGCATCAATCTCCAGCATTGTATCCTCACTCGGACGACGAGCCATCTGCTTCTGAAGACGAGGACGATCCTGTCCGATTTGAGTGGTCCTGCACCGAGAGTGGATTACAGTAGATGAGGGGAGGGAGGGAGAGGGCTCACTTTCGGAAGGGGGCATCCGGTGCGACACGGAAAGTATTCCCTGCATCGAATGACTTCGATTTGAGGTAGGCTGACTTGTCGAATGGAGACTCAATGAGGGACTGTTAGTGCAGGAGAGGATGGAATTGTCACCTTGACTGAGGAGGGAGACGAGGTTGTGAGGGGTGATTGAGTTGAGTTGGAAGAGGGGTATTTGAAGGAAACCTGCTGTTTATTCATTCCATTAATTATAATCTTGCACACTAACCTTCTTCTTCAGTTTCCTCCAGTTCAACAGCGGTAGTCTCAGGGGAGTTCCGTTTTTCCTGAGTCTCAAGAGATCAAAGATCAACTTCCTTCTCTTACGATTCTCCAGCAGTAGAACTTTGCCGTCTGGATGCTTGGAAACTCTCGGGGACGGGGATATTGAATTCGGCCAATCCCTTCTTCATCCTTCTCTCAGCCATGGCTGATCTCTTCTTGTTCCTAGCTGGAATTGTCTCACTAGTGCATCTCTCTCCCCTCACTCACAATATGTCTTCTGATTCATATCCGTGTGTCCCGTCTGGAATCCAGCATTGCGAAGGATGCCAAGCAGTTCGTATCGGAAGGCAGAGATGTCCTGAAGGAGTGCTTCCCTCCCCTCTCTGGTCTCCCCTCCACCTGCTTGATCTCGTTCACATCATCCTCATTCACTCCCACACTCTGCTGCTTCAATCTCTGGGTCTGGGCGATGTATCTCTTCGTGAGATTACGAGTCACGAACTGAAAGGAGGATGGACTACTGTACTCGTGGATCGATAACAGCATGACTACGGTAGGGATGGACTCATTCGCTTCACTATGGTATCTACATGCAATAAGCATAGTGAGAGGAGAGACGGAATTACGGAACTAGGTGGATACCATGAATAATTCCTCTTGCTCGCTCAGTTTCGTTAGTGTTCTCTGAAAGAGATCAAAGATCAACCCTCACCCTATAGTTGTTCTCTCGCTCGTTGACCACTCTAATTATCTTTTGAGTCTGAAATTCAATCATTTAATCTCTTGGTTAGGAAGGGATAAAGAGAAGGAAGTGCATACTCTTATACTCTTCTGTTTAGTCGCTTGAATTGCCTTAGAGCAGTTGCAGAATCGATCACAGATCCACTTGAGCACATAGTAGAAACTTTTCGGGGAAGGAATCATGTTGAATGGAGGAGGAAGAGTTGCTGCAATTGCTCATCCCCCTCTCCCCCCCCTCTCTCTCTCTCTCTCTCTCTCTCTCTCTCTCTCTCTCTCTCTACCCGTGTCATCGAAATACTCCATCCACAATTTGCTCCTTGCGAACTTCCATTCGACATCAGCTTGGTTCTGAATAGAATTGTTAATCCGCCATTCCATCGAGTGCATCAGTGGTGCGAACCAAGGGAAGCGGGGGGGAGGGGGGGAGGTCTCCTCCTCAAGGGGGGGGGGACCCTCCCCTTGGATAGTGCTCACACAGATATAAGAGTAGCTGTTGCTCATCATGGCAATGAGCATATTGAGAAGTACGATGATGGAACAGCAGCAGTAACTGCCGAAGATCGTCTTCCCCGTCCATTCGGAGATGAAATGATCATCGAAGAGATGGAAGTGCTCCAGATCAACCAGACCGAAGATCGCCCAGAACAACGTCTCCACTGTGTGATAGATGCTGCAGAGAATCCGATGGGGAGAGGGGTACGGTAAGGAGTACTGTAAGTGCATCCTATGAGGGGTACGGTAAGGAGTACTGTGGGTGCATCATATGAGCAATGAAACTAGCGGTGCGATGTGAGCAGTGAGTGGAGAAAGAGAAGCAAGCCCCCAGTGGAACAAAGTGAGAGAATGAAGCAAGAGAAAAAGAGAGAGAGAGGGATACGGACCCAGATGTTAATGTACGAATTGGCCATCATTGCAATGAGAGTGTTCAGGAGGACTATGATGGAGATGGTGGAATAAGTCCCTGAATGGAGTCTCTCTCAGGGAAGGAAGAGCACGGACCAAAGATGGTTCTGGTCGTCCATTGGACTGCGACGCGCTCCTCCAGAATATCGAAGGAGTCTAAGTCAATGATACCGAAGGTCGACCAGAAGAGCGTCTCACTCGTCTTGTACAGACTGATGAGACTCACTTTCATCCTCCCAATCTGCTCACAGTTCAACCACTACACAAGGACCACGTCTCTCTATGGGATCCCCCTCGTTCTTCTTCCCTGCCCTCCCCTTCCTTCCCCCTCTCCCTCTCACTCTCTTCTTACCTTGCACACGAGGTGAACTTCTCATTGCAGCTTTCTCCCTTCTTCCTCGTTATCAAATCGATCTCATCCAGATTGGTGACATTCCATGTTTTGCTTCGGAATTCATCGCACTCCTGAGTGATTTCTTTCTCTCCCTTCTTCTTTTCGCACTTCTCTATTCTTCATCTCACCTTAATTCTCATACTACTGTAGTACCACATCAGTTGATTGAGTCCACATGCGAATGCGAAAAGAACGAGACAATAGACGAGGAAGAACTTGAGGATGTCAATGACCATTCGACCTGGAATCTCCCCTTCCCTCCCGTAGAGCAGAGGATACTCACCCAGGGAGATCTTAAGAGGACCAAGATGAGGATTGATTGTGAAGATATGCACTAGTTTGAGAGAAGAGAAGATGTTCGCAGTGGCGAATAAACATTCCGAGATCAGAGTGGGATCCCATGCGTCCCATCTGGAGAAAGAGAGAGAAAGAGAGAGAGAGGGGGGGGGGAGGAGGAAGACGTAGTGATAAGAAGAGTGCTCACTTGCTCCGAGGGAGGTCGAGAGTGAATCCTCGACTAGCATCCTTCCTCACCTAGAACGAATCTCTCCCTCTCTCATCCAAAGGAGAAGAAAGAAGTCATACTCGATAAATGGTCTCAAACAATCTCTCCTTTCTTCTTACCAGTAGATATGCGACAGTCCGTAGTGCGAAAGTGGAAAGATAGAGAGAATTCGTGATGAAGTCCAGGATATTCCATAGATTGTGGCAGTAATCGACCACTCCCTCATCCCACAACTGCTTGATCTCCACCCAGATTAGACCTGAACCCAGTCTATCTTTCCCCTCCCCCCTCTCCCCTCTCCAGCCTCCTCACTGACCGAATACCCATGCAAGAATGGCGATTTCGATAACCGTCGGTTCTGGTCCTCTTCTCTCTTTCCTTTCTGGATTCTCTGCAGAATACTTCCCGAATATGTTCTCCAGACTATCCAATCGTTGAGATGCAAGAATGAGGAGAACTAAGAGAAAGGGAGAGATCAAAGATCACTGATTCGCTCACAGAGAAAGAAGCAATAGCTGCCCGAGTGAGAGAGGAACTTCACGAAGGGTTTGCGGACGAAGTTGGAGAGTTGAGATTTAGGAGCTATGAGATAGATGAGTGACCAGAGGGGGAAGGCCAATGCCACTGAGATGATCACCAGTAGCTGAAGAGAGTGAGAAAGAAGTCAGGAGGAGGGAGAGGGGAGAGGGGGTACCTTGATGAGGATGTTTGAGTTTCTGATAGGCAGTCCCTCGTACCAGATACCAGCAAGCAGTTGCTGGCAGTTGGGATGGGCGACGAACTGGAAAGGAGAGAGAGAGGGGGGAGGGAGGGGGGGGGGGAGTCATCGACGAGTACTACCTTCTTCTGCCTCATTTTGACAGCCAGTTTGAGTCGTGCAAGGGTCTCGGATAGATGATGACTCTTCGTTGTGACCTGCCATTGATTGACCCCTCTCGACTACCGTACCTCCTACCGTACCTCTTCCCATGTCTTGGTGTTGTAGTTCAGGATGATCTCTAATTCCTTCCCTCCTCTCACTTGATCCAGCATCTGCACCGAGAACTTCTGACACTTCTGACTTAGTTCCTGTAATTGCTCCGTCCATTCCCCTCTCCCCCCCCTCCCCTCCCCTCCACCCTCTCTCTCCTACCTGGTACTCCTGTCTGAATTCATTCTCGATGTACGACAATCGTCTCAATTCCCACGACAGTTCGAATGCATACAGGATGGGATCCTCAAATGTTCTCTTCATTCCTTCTCTTATATCTATCTTCTCTTCTCACAGATGCGTGCAGACAGATATGGGAAGGACTGGTGAGTGCTCGATAAGCATTCAGTCGAGCTCGTGATAACCGAAGGGAGTCGTCTTCTCTCGCCTAAGACATTCGTTCCATCGGGAGGAGGCGAGGGGGGGGAGGGGAGGGGGGAGGGGAGGGGGGGGGGTCTCACTAATTCGCAATCTTCACAGTCGCAATTGATGTCGTGTGGTCGAGGGATGGTTGCCTTTCTGAAGTGAATCCCTCAATCTCATTCTTTCTTTCATCCATCTACCCGAACATTTTAAAAACATTTCCATGCAATTTCAATGAGCTTTAACATCGTCTTCTAGCATATTCTAAATGTTTTGGCATGTTTCGGCGATTCTTAGTTATTTCCTTAGGTAGAGAGTGAGGTGAATGGGAAGTGATCACTTGTCGTAAAGTAGTTTGTAGCATTCGAAGTTATCTTTGTGAGCAGCGAGAATGATGGGAGTGATGTCAGGAGTGAAGGCTGAGTGCTCGTTGATCTCCACTCCTTGAGTCTGAAGGAATTCTCCCCCAACTCTTCATCTACTCAATCCTTATTCCTCTCTCTTCCTTTCTTCCTCCTTCTCTTCTCACCTCTGGATTAAACTTGTCAATCTTCTCCAAGTAGCTGATAAGTATCTCCACTGCCTCCACATTCTCCTCTTCGATTGCATACAGAATTGCATCCCCAGTCTCAAATGGGAATCCCTCATTCTCCTTTGACCTACCCTCTCTCTTTCATCTAGAACACCACTGGATCTGTCTAATTCTTCTGCCGTTCTTCATTCATAATTCTGATCATCCTATGGTTTTACCCTTTCGTCCCCTTCCAACTGAGACTCAAGTGTGGGAAAGAGAGAAGGAAGAGGAAGATCTCCCTCCACTCCACACTAGGAGAAGGGAAGGGGAGTTGAGAGAGTGCAGAGAAATAGAGAAGCCTCTCATTCCTTCACATCCTCTCTCGTCTCACTGACCGAATGTTGTTGGCATGATGCCAACAACGAGCCATGGCAGTATCAGCGGGAAGACGACAAATTATATATATCCCCCATTCCAAAAAATATTTTTTGAATTTCTCGAAAACATGAATAATTGTAAAATATTGTGAGATGGCACAATGTGGAAGGGGACTAGAGGGTGAGAGAGTGAGTGGGATTGTCTCCCAAGAAAGAGAACACGGTTGATCTCCCTCTCTACTCATTCGAATCTCCTCACCTCGACGTTCTCTTCCAACAGCAACTCGATCATCTGAATGAATTTATTGAGAGAGAGCAAAGATCAAAGATCATTCTCGATGGAATTATCGCGTGTCTAGTATCAAATGAAAATATCTCGCCTCTATATTCTCATTTTCAACAGCAATGAGAAGAGCTGATCTGAAATGGAAAGAAGAGAGTCTTGAGGTGGGAGAAGGAATGAGGAAAGGAAGCAAGTGAGGGGATAGTTTATACCCCGCGACGAGTGGCAAAGCAGACCAAAATATAGAGGAACGGATGGAGAAGAGAATCTTCCATTTTCATTGTCTGGGAGGGGAAATAGAGAGATCCCGCTCTTCATTTACTTTTGTTTCCCGACTGAGAGACTGATCGGAATGGGAATGAATGGATGGTAATTGATGGATACTGTTTGCCTTCCTTTCAACACAAAATTAAGAAGAGATGAGAGGAGGTCAAACTTCGATCCACTTCCTTTTTTTTCTTTTCTGCAGAATCTAACAAATCGCAAGAGTGTTCGATATAATATCTAAAGTCCAACTGAATGTATAATAGTTCCTCTCGGATGCTCATCTTCCCCTCCATCCTCCCTCTTCTCTGACCTTCCCAATGGATCGATGCAGTTTATGTCTAATCCTTCTTCTCTGGCTGAGTTCACAGTCTTCCGTACACTCCCGACGTCTCCTCTCTCGCATGCCAATAAGAAGTGTCGTTCCTTCTCTGCTCGATCTCCTGTCAATCCTCCATCCAATCCTTCCCCTCCTCATGCCCCCTACCCCTATTTTCATCTGGCTAAAGGGTCGCTCTTGCCTCTTCCTCTCTCTCTCTCTCTCTCTCTCTCTCTCTCTCTCTCTTTCTCGCTTCAATCCAATTTCGGAACGATTCACTCGATTTACAAATCACACGAACTCGTTCTCCCTCGCTCCTCCACACCCAAAAGAGATTATATTTGTATTCCCGGAGAGGAACAAGAAGAGGAAGATAAAAAGAGAGGGGCCAC
>BTRK01000003.1:23979160-24016784 GCA_036245805.1 Pristionchus mayeri | reverse complement strand
GTCCTACCCCTATTTTCATCTGGCTAAAGGGTCGCTCTTGCCTCTTCCTCTCTCTCTCTCTCTCTCTCTCTCTCTCTCTCTCTCTCTTTCTCGCTTCAATCCAATTTCGGAACGATTCACTCGATTTACAAATCACACGAACTCGTTCTCCCTCGCTCCTCCACACCCAAAAGAGATTATATTTGTATTCCCGGAGAGGAACAAGAAGAGGAAGATAAAAAGAGAGGGGCCAAATCTTTTGGACGAAAGACCTTTCGGATCCCCGCTCAACTATTGGAAGAACGAAGTATAGAGAGAATGGAAGGAAGGGAATTGATGACCTACCATCGATGAATTCGTTCGTTGACGAGATAGATGCATCAAGGGAATCTCCACGAGAAACGATGACTGAAGAAGGAAGAGATTGACCTTCTATTGAGAGAAGTTCCCATCTCAGCCTACCAGAGGATGATGAGACGAAGGAGATTGGAAGAGGAGCGTTATCATGGATGAAGAAGGATCGAGTATCCCCCTCTCGAGAGGACGAGACATTCATCTAAAGGAAACCAATACTTGAAAATAAATCGAAGGAGCCAAATTGCGAGAATTGTGCACAAAAAGATGCAAGTTTCGAAGAGAAGAATGAACTCTGGCTGGAGTTTACCACTGTAATCACTGCACGATGCCAACCAGGGGATCTCAGTCCAATCTCCCCATGGGTAGTCTGTAGAGATCCATTGGGAAACTTCAGCCAGAGAAGGGAAGGGTGGGGGGGGGGGGGGGGAGAGATCACATGCATCATAATCAAGAAAGATACAATCACCATCTTTTCACACTTTACATCATAATTTGTCAGTCTTGCCTAAGAAAGAAGATAAAGAAGACAAGGAAATAATTCGGAAGTCCATGATGAAGAATAAACGATTTTTCCATCCGAAGAGGGATACAGCGATGTCCCCTCTTTCTCCAACTGATGGGGGCTTCTGAATTCATTCCCACGGGAGAATTAGAAGACTGGAAGGGAAAGGGAAATCAACCAATCCACTCTCTGTTTACTGTATATGGATGTAAACATCCTTGAGAAGAAGAGACGAAGAAGCACGGAGGAAGAAGAGAGGGACAAACCAGTGACCGAAGGAGGACATTCAACCGAGATAATCAAATGATACTTTATAGCGAACAAGCAATGATAGAACAACGAAATGTGAATGGACGACCCGTAAAGACGAGAGAGCGAGAGAGGGATAGGGAAAAAGAGACGGCGAGTCTTCAATTCCCTCTCCGAAGGGGCGGGCATTCACCTTCGACGATATCTGAAGAGAAGAAGATGGGAGATTGGGATGGATTCATCTAACCCCCTTCCTCCTTCTCTCATCTAATGAAGAGAGAAGTCATTCGACGAGGGGACAATCAATCCATTTTATGAGTTCATCCCCGTCTCTCATTTGACCCTTCCTCCAGTTAAAACATTCACAATCTCCCTTCTCCCCACACGCATCTAACTCTCCTGTCTGCAACTCGCCCTGTCTATATCAGTTTCAATTCTGTCAGTGACTCATTTCAATTGATTCATTTCTCTCTCACTTGGAGGGTAGGTCACTGCTGGCCGATCTACTTCTCCTCCTTCTTCTTCTTCTCTCTTCATACGATGATGACCTATAAAGATATTTTTTTCGACGCACATGATAAGTTCACACGTAAATCAGTTTCTTAATTTTCCTCTATCAACTCCTTTTCCGTACCTAGATCTGCTTCTTCTCCTCTTCTCTTTCTTTTCTTTCTTTCGTTTTCGTTCTTCACTGTAAATGATTATCTTTTAATCATAATCTCCCTATCTAATTCCGTACAATCAGTCATATCACCAACCGTTCTTTCTCCTTCCTCTCTTCCTTCTTTTCCTTATCTCTCCTCTCCTTCTCCTTCTCATCGTCAGCTCGTTTGCTCTCTTTTATCTCTTCATTCTTCTTTTCCACCTTAAACATCTGTTGTTCTTCATTTGCCCATTTCACAATTCCACATGTGCATAGTCATGAGATACATGCAATCTCTATCCCCATCCCATCTATCAATAATGTTATTCCATCTTCCTCGTGCCTTACTGGGTACGGCCTACCCCATACAGTAATCCTAATCCTTACCGCGAGTGATTCGGGTACAGTTTCCTTGAGAAGCGCATTCATCTTTGACTTTATGAGATTATCGAAGAATGAAGTGGATACAGCCTTCTTCTCCTCTTTCTCATCTTTCCTCTCCTTCTCCTTCTCCTTCTCCCTATCCTTTCTTCCTTCTCTGTCTTCTCTACTTTCTCTTCCTTCTCTCTTCGCTCGTCTTCCTCCCTTCTCCTCACTCTCCACTATCTCTCCTTCTTCCATTCCTTCCACGCCTTTAGTCATTTCTTCTTCCTTCTTCTTTCTCTTATCATTCAGAATCTTCTCCATGAACAGTCTTGCCTGGGAAGGGAATGGTCAGTTCCCCTTTTCTCTCTCTCACTCACTTTCAATTGTCGTTCACTCATTATCTCCTGTGGCTTCGCAATGATTGACGAAGTTGCCTGGAATGACCTTCCTTCATTCATTCTATTTCTTCTTCTTTTTCTGTGCATCACTCGAGATGAGGGGATGCTCGTGGAAAGAGGGGAGATTGGGATAGACTGGAGAGGTGGAGATTGAGTGAAGAGCACACTAGAAATGGGCATTCGGGCATTAGAAGAAAGAGCATCTCGAAACGTGAATAGATCTAACTACTTCCCCTGTCCCTTCTAAGGTGCCTTCCAAGGAGAAGAAGTCAATCTAGGTTCCATCCTCTCCAAGATTCATCGCTCTCACGAATCCTCTATAACGTTGAAAGTGGAGACTAAGGGAGGTGGGGATGAGGGGGGAATCGAATTCATACCATATTTGAGATATTAGGAGGGACTGGACAGGGTAGAAGAGTGAGACCAGAGTGAGCATCTCCATCCGATGAGTGCAATGAGGAACTGCAATGGGCAAAGGATGAATACCCCCTCAGTGATTGATCCTCTCCCGTATTCTCATCTCCCCTCGCTAACCCCTTCCCCTCTTGTCGAGTACTTATTTGATGAATGGGCAAGGAATACTTTTACCCTCCCTCGAAGTTCATCTTTTGAAGACACGGGGGAAATGGAAGAAGAGACTAAGAAGTGACCGAAGGAGTCACGAAATAAGTTGAACGAAGAAGAGTGGAGGAGGAGGGGGGGGGGGGGGGTAAAGATATACGATGGAAATACGATCCGTCTCTTTAACCCTCTCAGAGAGAGGTGATGAACGAATGGATGCATCAGTAGCAATGCTCGAAAGTGGGAAGGGAGAATTGGAAGGGAACGAGAACGGGGAGAAGGAAGGGGGAGATCTAAGATGAAGCGTGGGAGGACGGGAAATTGAAAAAAAGTGTGCCCTATTACTGATCAATCATCAACACCTGGTATTCTCTTGTAAATAAAATCCTACTTTTAAAAAAGTCAGCAAAAAAAGAAATTTTACTATAATATTTTTAAAAAAAAAGCCCTCATCTCTCATAATCACAATCATTTTGTGGTCGTTATCAACAGCTCAGCCGACGAATCAGCCTACCTCACCATTTTCGGTGACCACGGTTTCGGTCTATCATTTTAGTTTTGAAATCATCGGGCGGAGTTCGAACCTAGGGGCGCGGGATAGAGATACAACCTCTCTACCTATTGAGCCACGAGAGGCGGGTGGGGAGGGGGAGACAGAGACACTCACGGAGGGATGGGGGGAGCAGGAGACATCGGGAGAGGGGAGGAATACGAGGGGGAGGAAGTGGCTGCAGAGACAAGAACGGGCGACGACGCTGATCTACCCATCTGCAACCACTCGAATTACTCATCTGAATGATCTTGTGAATACTGAGTGGAGAGAAGGAAAAGAACTAACGGGAGAGTGATATGAATGAGGAGCAGCTGCAGTAGCAAGAAGGAGAGCAGTGGGATCGACTACCGAGGGAAGAGGGGCTGTGCTCACTTGGGGAGCCTCCTGTAATGGTGGGATGAGGGGAGGGAGGGGAGGGAGGGGAGGGAGGGGAGGGAGGGGAGGGAGGAGAGGGAGGGGAGGGAGGGAGGGGAGGGAGGGGAGGGGAGGGAGGGGAGGGAGGGGAGGGAGGAGAGGGAGGGGAGGGAGGGGAGGGGAGGGAGGGGAGGGAGGGGAGGGAGGGGAGGGAGGAGAGGGAGGGGAGGGAGGGGAGGGGAGGGAGGGGAGGGGAGGGGAGGGAGGGGAGGGAGGGGAGGGAGGAGAGGGGAGGGGAGGGAGGGGAGGGGAGGGAGGGGAGGGAGGAGAGGGAGGAGAGGGAGGGGAGGGAGGAGAAGGACACACCATGAATGCCATCCTCCTCTGTTTCCTGTTGAGAGGAGGTGGAGGGGGCACGAGTGCATGGACGGCACTAGAGACTCCTTCCTCGTCCACTCTCTGTAATCACATCACATCCACCCCCTCTTCCCTTCCTCCATCTACCTGTTCTTTCTCCCATTCAGCTCTTCTTACTGCAGATAGATAATAAAGATGATGGGGATTAGACGGAGTAAGGAAGTGAAGTTGCAACTCTACCCGTCCTACAATACACAAAATACAGAATAAAGATATACAAAAGAAGATAAATAACCTTTGAGAGAGAATTCAGCTTCCGCTCCATTTTCACCCACATAACGAGCATATCCAGATAGAGCCTGCAATATACTTCAATCGATGGACGAGGATCGAATACCGTACCTTCTCCATGTCTGGTGGTGGAGGGATGTATGGCATATTACAGAAAGGAAGAGGAGGAGACATTCCGTAGAATGAGATGAACCTTAACCCTTCACATTCACTCTCATTACTCTACAATGGTGTTATCAATGACTGCTTGCTGACCATTGAGTGAAATCCTCCCATTCCCTCTGTGATTCTTCCGATTCCTCCTCCTTCACAATGGTTTCCTTCCTCTTCTCTCTCTCCTCCCTCTCTTCTGCCCCTTCTCTTCTCCCTTCTTCCTCCTGCACTTTCTCTCTCTGTACATTGATCTTTGCCAGATTCTTGAACAGTGTTGAATATGCGTCGTTCGCCTGAGGGATTCTTCAATTCTTCCATTATTTCCTCAGTTATAAAATATAACTCTTGGATTCACTTGATTTGTTAGTATAGTGAGCTCACCGTCTCAATCTTGTAATCACTCCTCATAACAATTGGAGGCGGGGTGTTCGGTTTCTTGAGGGGGCCAGCGAATGCCTTTTCTCCCTTCTCGACTGGATCAGGCGACCCTCCTGTGATGCATCCCCTCTCAATCCCCATCATCCCATTATCCATTCACCATCAATAAACAATCTCATCCGTCTCACCTCGTCTACTTCCTGCCAGCAGAGAAGGATGCAGTTCGCAGTCCGAATCTGATTCCGAATCTGACCCGTGCTCTGAGACAACTTGAAATACTCCTAGAATTGAAAATGGATAAACATACGAGCCATGAGTGCAGTGAGTGCATTCGCTGATCCTTTTCTATCCATATTCGATCCATTCTCCTTCTGAGTTGTCTGCAATCCATCCGTGGAGAGAGAACAATCATGAGACCACTCACTCCATTCACCACACTCTTTTTCTTGTCAATATCTGGGGTATATTTCCCTTCTCTGATCAGCTTCATGATATACTTGTAATATGGGTTGAGGATATGATCGAAGTGGAGAAACCCGAACTGAAAGATCAAACGGAGAGCATATTGAATATGCCAGATGAGCACGTGCACCAATATACTGACCTGTTCTTGGTTGTTCCTTTGCTTGGCCTTTATTACAATTTCCATTTGAGCCCCTTGCTTAACTACGAAAAGTGCTGTTCTTTCAATCACGTGATTCAACTTCTGATTCTCGGGCTGCAAATTTCATTCTAAGAAATAAAATTAAATAAAGTGCGGTAAATGAGGGCAAGAGTACGTACAGTTTCGAGTCCGACGGGTAGTTTAATTCCTGAGGGAGGGATAAATGGTTCATCCTCTGAATCATCCTCTTCCTCTTCTACTTGAGTTGAAGATGAACATGTGATGGAAGGTTGGTCATACGAAAAGGCAAATTCCGCTTTCTTAGGGCGAACTTCTTCCTCTTCCATTCCTAAAAAAGTGAAATAACGTCAGAATAAAAACAACTGGGAAACAGGCTCCCACGAGTATTTTAGGAGTGAATATATAAAGTTCATACGTTTGAGAGATTCAAGTTCTGCTTCATGAAGATCTTTCCATCTCTCATCGTCGCATTCCCTCTCTGCTTTCTCTTCTTCTCGACTCAACTCGGCTCTTCCTTTCGATTCCGATGGCACAGTAGACAGGAGAAGGCGGATGTCGAATCTGGAAAAATCGATATCTTAGCTATGAAGTTTCTTCTCCAATAAAGTAAATCACTCGATCAACAGCCAACCGGAGAGAGTCCGGTTCACTTACTGTTATACGACTCAATTGAACGGGCGCTGAGCGAGGAGCACCTACAATATTGAAATTATCGAGAGAATTCACACAACGCTACGTAACGAAAATAAATAAACAATCTCAGCAGAATCGCGTAATGCGTCAGTAAGGCACCCTTAGAATCTGGAATTCAAATCGATTTTGTTAATATTTTCCATAATAATGACTATTATACATAATTTTTTAAAAGTTCACCTGTTGTAAGAAAAGTTGACGAGCAGGGGCACTTCAATTCTGCAAGTCTTCTCCCCATCCCGACGACCCTTCCACGTTACCTATCGATGAGGATGGAATCGTCCATCGGCCATGGCTGTAGGTGACTCTCTCCAGCGATGAGCTCCGATCGCGAGTCGTTTGGGTAGATCCGCGACGAGTATCCAAACACGAGAAGACCCTCCTGACAAATGATTAAATATGATTATAGACCCCGATTTCAAGTCGAATTAATGCTCACCTCCTCTGGCTGTTGCTTCGATTGCTTTTTAAACCGGGACATGGAGCGTACTTGTCGAAAAGACGCGAAGAATAACAACCCAAATAAATGATTGGAACTCACGGAGTGCGCATACCACCACGCTTGTTCCGCGCCAAGCAATTCGCTCGCGCAGTTATAGATATTTGGTAAAATACAGTAACCGATATACATAATTTCAGTTTTTCCTCGAACGTGTGTTTTCAAACCTTCCTTCTTAAAGTTGTTGAGATTAGAAATTCGGTAAAAAGTCCGATCGGTCTCACTTAGGTGAATACGAGAACTGGAGAGACTTGAGTGGTCAAGCATTGTACAGCCGAATGACGATAAGAGTTCTCTCTCTAATGAACGAACGGGAGTTCCTTTTCCTTACACAGTTCACGAGAGTATGCACCCTCGACCGCTCACTCCCTTCTGCGAATCTCCCCCACGGAGGGATGGGAGAGGTCTGGTACTCCCCCAGGTATACCCGCTGGTCCCTCAAAGGCCTCCCCGACCAGACTTCCCTTTCACTTGCATAATCGAAAGAGCAGTAAAGCAGTGATGAAGTCTATCCCTTCACAGTCAGTTGTCATTGCTCCTGTCTTCGGTCGTTCCTTCATTCGAACCCCTTCGGTCTCTTCGTCCTCCTCCTATCACTTCCGATCCCCCCTGGTAGTCATGGCTTCTCATCCCCGTGGTGGTCCATTCTCCATTCACATCCAACCAGCCTGTTCCCATGCTTGACTCCTCATTGTCTCTCTGATTGTCATCAAACTCCTCCCTCCTAATTGCACGACTCCTGAGTGAGTCCTTCTCTCTATCACCCACTATCCCATCGTATTTCATACTATCCCTCTATCTTTATTATCTGATATCTCCCTTCCTCTCTCTCTCTCCTCTCTCCCTCCACGCCTCTCTCCTTCAGTCTTCTTTCTCACTTCTTCCATTTACCTATATCACTTTGTGATCTCACCTCAATAGGCGGAGTCTCTCATCTCTCTCTTCATTAATTACTTCGTCTAGGTTCCGGAATGTCCATCTGTGAAGGGTTGAGAGTGCGACTCTCGAATGAGACTCTCTGGAAGCAGTTCAACAATCTCACAACTGAGATGGTCGTCACTAAGAATGGGAGGTCAGTTCCTTCCCTTCTCTCTCATCCACCCTATCCTTGTGATTCTTACAGGAAGATGTTTCCTAAGATCGAGTACGTGATCGAGGGACTCGACGAGAACCAATACTACTCCCTCTTCCTTCACATCGAGAGAATCGACGATAACAGGTACATTGCAGTCAACTTCTTTTTTAAACTTCTTACTATATATGTCTATTGATGGATAGTGCTGAAGGGGACTTCGATTGAAGTAGCCGATTTCCCATCCTCGCACCTCTCCTCATCACTTTCTCGCCTCCTCTCTCACTCCCTCAGGCACTCCTTTCAGATACAAATACGTATCCGGTGAATGGCTGACCTGTGGCAAGGTTGACACTGAAGACAAAGAGAAGAAGGAGAAGAGTGTGAAACACGTCCCCCATCACGTATGCGTCTCTTTCTATCCTCTTCTTGTCTTCATCTACCGTAATCATGTACCGTATCCATCTCAGGATGGAGTATTGATGGGATCGGCATGGATGCGCTCTCCAATCTGTTTCGACCGAGTCAAGATCACCAACAATGCAGGCGACTCCTCTCCCTCGAATGTAAGCCCCCCTCCCTCTCTCTTTATCATCTTCATCTAATCTTCTCGCTTCACTCCCAATTAGATGGAATCCCTTTGAAGAGCATTGTTTCACAGTCCAGATGGTCTGATCTCATCTACACTCTCCCTTTCCCACAACACATTTATGCATTCGAGACGTATCTTTTATGGACTCCGAACTATATGACCGCCATACTGTAAACACTGAACGTATACAACTATGTAGCTCTACGACCATCATTACCCAGCGGGTATAAGTAGATGCATCTCTCTCACTCTTCAGATTTGTCTCACTTCGATGTGTAAGTATCGTCCGGTTCTCTCGATCTTCAAGATGGACTCTCCCATTCAATCCTCTTCATCCGATGCTGGACAGGTAACGTACTCTCCCTCTTCTCTCCACTAATCACTCTTTTATCCAGCAATTCATACTCCCTATTACTGAATTCGTCGCTGTCACGGCATATCAAAACAACTCTATCACTCAGCTCAAGGTACTGTACTTCTTCCTCGCCAATCGATAATCTTCGTCTGATCTTTAATCTCTCTCTTGCAGATTGCCAATAATCCCTTCGCAAAAGGCTTCAGAGAGGGAGGTGCAGTGGATAGGAAGAGATCATCGTCTTCCCCTTCGAATGAACCATCTCCTAAGCGATCCCCATCCTCCTTACCCTCTACTCCCACCTCCACTCCCTCCTCATTCCTCCTCCCTTCTTTCCATAACTCCATGAATACTCCTTCGACCATATCGTATTCCCCAATGACTCCCCCTATCCTCTTCCCTGATCTGAAGTCCCTTCCTCTTTCCAATCCTTTCAATCCTCTTCATTTATCCCTCTTTCCCTTCCTCACTCCATCCTCTCGTCCTCCCTTCAATCAGTTCACTCCCTTCTCCAATCTTTCAGTTCTCAGTCTTCTATCTGCCTATCAGTCTTCTTCTCCTTCTCCTTCTTCCACCAAATTCACATAATTCTATCAATCGGTTCTTCGGAACTCCTGCATAAGTGTACCCTTCCAGATAGGTCATTCGTCCCACTTCCGCTCTCTCATCCTTCGCACATTATATTATAGTTTCGCTAGTTTCGCACTGTTTCAAATCTGCTATTGTATTGTTTAGTGTAAGAAGCGTCAATGCGGGTTCGAGTAATTCAAAGGGCTGGAACACCTTCCCACTCCTTTCTTCGAATTGACTCAAGGGTTGGAATAGCGAGTAGATGAATGGATTCCCTCGCAAAGATAATAAAACATTGGTTATTGATACTCAAATGACTACGTTATCAGTAGAAGGGCACGAAAAGAGATTGATTGCCTGATTGTGAAGGGAGGGAGAAACAATCACAAACCCACAAGATACACCAAACATTATATATTCGTAACAGACACAGATATATGTTTATTTCTCACATAATAGACATGCGTGAGATGAATGGATGCGAAAGAGTGATATGGAGAGCTCTTGGTATGATTAAGCCCTCCTGATCAGTTGGTAGTCCCATCCCAATCTCCCTTTCCCATCCGCTTCTTCTTCTCGATGGTATCTATCCTCTTAATGGGAGGAAATAATCCTCCACACAATGAGAATCACTCTCGGATTAGAGATCTCGTGAGAAGCGGAGTAGGTGGTCGGAAGGAAGTTGGGAAGATGGATGAGATTGAGCAATCCCCTCACTTCTTCCCTTGTCTTTATTCTCTCCGATCCGCAACTTACGTAAGGGGGATGAAAGGATCGTATCCTCTGCTGGTCTCTATCTTGACAGAGAAGGTCGATCTGAGATTGGCATCAATATCAACAAAGAGTTATCTCTGCCATCAACAAATACCCAGATCCGGAGGAAGGGGGAAGGGTCAGTGCGAAACGTGACCTTATCCGACGGACGGGGCACTTTGCACATTCACAAAACTGGCATCTAGGTGTCGTGCATCACTCGTTGCGGTTATGAATCGATCGACCACGGGCTTAGTACAGATATTTTTATGCATATTTTTTTTCAATTTACTGTTGTGTACTGGTGGGAAAACCTATCACATAATTAATGTAATAAATCAGACAATAAACCTTTCCTTTGTACGGTGGCCTGCGAAACCCCGTAAACAGATGTAGGAAAAATAGTATAAAAATAGTATTTTAAATGTGACTAGTAAGCTTTTGGTTCCGTGCGATGCTCGCAACTACAAGGCGAGACTGTAAGATTATGAAACTCATGAAAGTATTATTTCCGATATAAAAAAATTGTTCTTTTCTCATGATCCGCATCCCGCAAAAAATTGTAAAGTACATAATTACTGAATGCATTTACATGATATGAATCGCTTTCTGCACACATCGCACCTTTCTGTACGTATCGCCGGCCTAAGCCGGCTTAAAGCCTAAGCGGTAAGCAACGGTAAGGTCTCCCCGCTTCGCGGGGAGATACTACCATTGCTTACTGGGCTCCCCGCTTCGCGGGTCGCCGTATGAAGGAAAGGAGTATTGCCTCACTTGATACATTAAATGTGTGATATGTCATAACCTCTAGTGATCTTCATTCTATACATCAGCAAAATTGCAAAATATGCATAAAAATATCCGTAGTAAGTAAACCATTGGTCGATCGATATGCAACCGCAACTAGTGAGACACGACTCCTATACCCCATTCGTCGTATAATGATCCGACGGACGGGACAAGTTGCACATTCAAATGTGCAAAGTGCCCCGTCCGTCGGATACGGACCGGTCAGTGCGAAGGGGGGGGGGATGGAAGGAATATTCTACGGGTCTCCAACTGTAAAATCCAATTAATTTCTGCTGCTTCTCCTTCATAAAGATCACATGTGTTTGGAATATTGAACATTTTGAAAAAGAAGGCGATCTTTCTCTTTTCTAATTTTTTTCAATCTTCTCGCCGGGTTCAGGGCAGGAAGGGAACAATTAGTCTTTAGCAGCCGACTGGCATCTAGAGAACCAGTGAACGGCTGCAATGGAATATCCCCTGGACATCGTCACACTAAACGAGGAAACACTCAAACATCTTCTTGTGTGGATAAAGCAACTCAATGACATATGTATATGACGTAACGTGTCTTAAAGAAGGAGTATCAGCAACCACGCGCCTGATTGAAATATGTCAGGAGGGAGGGAACTCTCTTTGAAGCTCGCTCAGTCGTTGCCTGACCTTTCGGGTCAGTTGGATTCAGCCAACTAGTCGTAACCTGCTTTAAAAAAATAAGAAAAATCGGTTTTGGGGATTTCAGGAACGTGGCGAGCCACAAAACTGTCTTGTCTCATTTTATAGTCAATTTTGCTGATACTCCTTCTTTAAACTGTCAGGTTTCAATTCATATTAGTCTGCTGCATGACATATGTATACAAAAAGACTACTATCGTTTCTCCCAACCAGTTGCTGGGGAACCCGCCAGCAACTGGTCAGAGCACTGGTTACCAACTGGTCAAGGCACTGGTTACCAACTGGTTAGCCTAAGCTCCGCCCATTCAAACTGTTTAACCAGTTGTTAACCACTTGTTGACCAGTTGTTAACCAGTTGGAGCAGTTGGAGTAGCTTAGGCTAACCAATTGGTAGCCAGTGCCTTGACCAGTTGGTAACCAGTGCCCTGACCAGTTGTTGACGGGTTCCCCAGCAACTGGTTGGGAGAAACCAGAGTACGATTCTCCACAAACTTCTAAAAAAAATTTCGTCTGTTTTCTAGAACAATCCTTACGGTTATAAATTTACAATTAAAGTCAGTAGAGCTACCAGCAGATGACGAATTCCTGATCCTGAGGTTGTACGCATTATATGTTTACCCGCGGGTCGAGTGTACGAGAGAGTGTGCAAAAGTGAGAGAATGCGGGATCAGACAACTTCAACCTGATCCTTTCTGGCCATCCCATGGGGCTATTATTTATGTTGTTCTCATTTTTGTATATTTTTTCACAGGTTATTTCGGCATCGTCTATCCGATGGCCATCGATGGCAAATTAGTAATAGGGGGTCAATTTCGTCCTTGGCTGGTATTTTTAAGCAGTGTGTGGAGTGGATGCAGAGTCATCCCTCTCCTCCTATTACCACATGAATTCACCTCTGGAGTGCGCCTACAAGTTACCATAGCGCATCTCAAGTCAGGCAAGGCAAACTATCTAGGAAAATCCTTTTCTCTCTGATTGTACATGGATTCTATTTGATTCTTCCTTGAGGCTGATACGTAGAGATTCATCTGTTCCTTCCTGTAACGTTGTTGGTTCTAGCAGAATTCGAAACTTGGAATCAACCAAAAATCCAAGTTGCCCCGAAGCCTGGTAGTTACTTGCAGATGCAACATAGAGGCGCACACAAGAGAACAATCGCATTCAACTCATATAGATGCAAACTAAAATGAACGGGTTACAACCTCAGATTTCGCAATATTAATCTCTCAGATAGATGGTAGATAGGTGACCTGCAGCAAGGAAAGAACGAATTACTGAATTGAAGAGGCAATGAGTGATGCATCTCCTTCCACTTCGTTTACTTCCTTCCCTTGTGATTGGAAGGAAGTTTATCTCTTCCCCCTCATTCTTCTCTACTCTCACCTATTCGCAGTGGTGGTGGTTGCACATGATTCATCCAGGGGGAAGACCCATCCCTCTTCCATTCTCACACTTACTATTCCTGATTCTCCATCAGTCTCGATCATTACTTTCCTTCTCCTCTCTTTCTTCCATCACAATGATCAATATGGGCGATGAGTCGATAGTGGTCTCTCTCAAAGATGACGCCAATCTCTGGAGTTCGTTCCATCCTCACACAACAGAGATGATCGTAACGAAGCCAGGAAGGTAGCATGCTCACTTCTCTCTCGTAGTCCTCTTCCCTTCTCATTCCTCTCATTCTCATTCAATGGATCTCTAGTGTCTGCAGGAAAATCTTTCCCAAGTTGACTTTGTCCATCTCGGGTCTCCATCCCAATGGCAACTACGGGCTCAAGATTGCGCTGAAAAGGACCGATAAATACAAGTAAGTCCATCGAATGGAATCACTATCCATCTCCATTCTCGAGGTACCGATTCACTCATGGCAAATGGTTGACTGGTAATGAAGAAGAAGAAGTTGAAGGATCATCTCCACCTCTCATCTACCATATCAGTCAGAATTACTCTTCAAACTATTAATTGGACGTAATAGTCTAATTTTGAGATGGATTCATTCAAAGTGGGTATGAATGGATGAGAAGACCCGTTCAATTTCATCATTTCAAACTGACGAACAATCCCGATGAGCAGGAGAAACACATGGTGAGACCGTGCCCTCTACTACTATAGATCCATACCGAGAGGGATGTACCACCAGTTGGTTGGGAAGTGCAATTACCAGCAGGGGTTGACCTACCAGAGGGAAGAGAGACTGGAAGGAAACTGCCAGGGGGAATGGTTGTCATTAGCAGTGGGAGCGAGAATGGGACTCATTAAGGTGTTCGTCCAATCACTCCATAAGTACACTCCCGTTGTTGAGATATCCGAGTATATCAGTCCAGACTTGCACCGTCCCCTTCGAATGGTGAGTACTGTAGATAGTATGAAGATACTGTAACCCTCGCGATCGATTGCAGATCTCTCTCGAGATGGCCACCTTCGTAGTAGTCACTGCCTATCAGAACGAGGCAATCAAGAAACTCAAGGTGCACAACTCCTCCCGATCGATAATCCGCGTACATACCGTACTCCTTCAGGTGGACAACAATCCCTTCGCTGCGGGACTTCGACAGAAGTCTCGATCCCCCAATACTTCTTCTTCATCTGAATCTGACTCATGCAATCGGAAACGACCCTCCTCTTCCCCTCTCACATCTCCTTCTTTACCCCCTCCCTCTGCCTTCTTCCCTCATCACATTGACCTACCATTCCTACAGTACCCCACCATTCCTCCCTCCCTCCCATCACATCCGTTGGTGCAATACAATGAGATGGTTCCTAACTTCTATGCTCCCATTCCTTTCTGCCCCTTCCCTTTTCCAACGGGGGGCGAAGACTTCCACTCCCATTTGCCTATCTTCCCTCAGTGATATCCACACCAAATATTTTATAGGTTAAAATGATATTAAACTCTTTTAATGCGTTTCATATTCATTAATTAGCCTCTTGGTGCTGGCGCACACTTATTGGCACTTCTTCGATATTTGGCCCGCCACTTATTTCTGACCAACCATGCCCTTTCCCAGCCCTACTCTCGATCTAGCCAAACTTATGGATAATTATCAAGAAGTATCCCTAGCCCTATGAAGAAGTCAGGGGAGAAGATGACACCGACAAGTAGGGAGGGTAAGCCGGAAAATGAAGAGGGTGTGAGGGGATGTACCAAATATCGAAGAATTGCACACTTATTTATCTTCGATTCCTTATTCTCTAGAGTAAAGACAAGTATTGATTCGTTTTCTGTTCACATTCTCTGGTCAAACAGTCATCGGCCAGAGAAATTCGAATTATCAGAGTGATTATAATTGCGATAGAGGGTGTACTTCTCTGGTCTGAGTCGCCCACTAGGCCACCTAGTCAAGGGGTCGGAGACTTCGTCCCCTAGTTGTCCACCTAGTCAAGGGGTCGGAGACTTCGTCCCCTAGTTGTCCACCTAGTCAAGGGGTCGGAGACTTCGTCCCCTAGTTGTCCACCTAGTCAAGGGGTCGGAGACTTCGTCCCCTAGTTGTCCACCTAGTCACCAAAGGAGGGGAAGGGAGCAAATATCCGCCTTGGGCTGCCTAGTCATCTCGCCTACTAGGCCAGGTAGTCGCGCTAATCGCCTAGTGGGCCACCTAGTCGCCCGCCTTGTGGAGTACTAGTCCGGATACAACTAGGCGGGTGACTAGGTGGCCTAGTGGTCGAATCAGACCAGAGTTGGAACGGAATTGAGGCGTTCACCAAGGATTCGTCCATAGTGGATATGAGGCCGTTTGCCTAAGAATCGAGCAAGATCCGGCACAGCTCAAAAATTTCATTTCTCCAAAACTCAGTTATTAAGGTTTTCTAAGGTGCTGAAAACGGTGGGCGCATTCATTTTGCCCTCGGGGTCGTCGTTAGCTCAAGATGACGTCACGTCGAAAACACATTTTCTAATATAACGTTGCCCTCGAATGTGCTCAAATTATGTGAGCATGGTTCACGGGGTAGAATTTCACGCTGATTACGCCTATGCACTTCATTTTTTCATGAATTATTAAAATGAGTTTTAAAAATCCATCGTTTTCCCTAAGGCAATAGTGACCTTAGCAAGTTACATGGTTAGAAGCGACGTGACAAGATGATTCAGAATCTGTTCACCCCTCATTTCTCTTCCCTCCCTCGAGAGAAGCGAGAGAGTGTGAAGAGACGAGAGAGTGTAGAGAGGGAGAGAACTGCCAAGGGGCAAACAGACGAGGGATGGATGGGAGAAGGTTAAACTGCTACGTTTGCCCACGTTTTCACACCAGTAAAATTTGGCTGTTTTAAAACTCGCTGCATCAAATTGGACGAAAATAGAGATTCCGAATCCTCTTGTCACGCCGCTTCGAACCATGTAACTTGCTAAGGTCACTTTTGTCTTAGAAAAAAGAAGGATTTTTAAAACTCATTTTAATAATACATGAAAAATGAAGTAGATAGGCGTAATCAGCGTGAAATTCTACTCCGGGAACCAATTTAGCAAATTCGAGAGCAACGTTATATTAGAAAATGTGTTACTTTAAAAAATTAGGTTAAAAAATTACGGTACTTAGTGCTTGGTCATGGAATTCGCGGTAAGATATTTTCATGGCGCTAGTTTTTAACAAATTGCACGGGTATTGGGTAACTTTAACACATCAAAATATCTTTTATATAAAGCTGTCCCCAGCAGTACGTAGAAAAGTCCTTCCAATCCATAGACAACGATCTCTATATTCGAGTATTTTCCTCTTGTAGTCTATCTAAGTTATAGAACCCTGAACTATTTCCGACTACGGAATGACGTTATTCGAGCCTCTTCTCCATTCTTAGAAGTAGCACAAGGTTATCATACAATTCACTCGCACAAATGAGAAACGGTGCATTCATCAAACGTGAAATAATCGAGATAAGCCTAAATATACACACATAGCACCTCTTCAGTTTATATATATAATAATAAGTACAAAAATACATCGTTAGTTAGAGGGATATAACACACTATCTGAGAAAATATAACACACTATCTGAGAAAATCAACATATTTCTCAAGCGACCATTCAGGGAAGTGAGAATGAGAGATCACCCAGATAGTGAGCCATTCGAAGAATCTGGAAGCGAGACAATCATCGGTCTTCTCTTCTCTCTTCACTCACTTGATTCTCACTGTAGCTGTCATCAGTGACATACACGAATTCCTTCAACTCAGGAGGATGAATCTGTTCGTACTTCGAGGCGATCTCCAATCCATTCATTATCCCCATCCCAACTATCTTCACCACTCACCATCAGGGCTGCAGTTCCCACCAGTTGCACGTTTGGTCGAGAGACGGAGCACATCATGAGCAATCGATCGATGAGAGATGCAGTCAGATGGAGTGTCTCCTGAAGGGAACGCATCAATCAATACTTCCAAATGGCAATCTTCACTCAGATGGTGAAGATGGTGATCTCTCACATAATAAAATATCTAGGCAAGAACTAGGGCGGGAAGGACCGCGTAAGTCTCTTAAAGACCACCGATAGCAAGTAACTTATAGTTCGCTCTGGAGCTCTGTGGTGATGTTGTGATTGGACCGATGGTCGAGAGATCTACTATCTATCGTCCCGAATTAAAATTCCGCTACGAATGACTCGATGTGTGCAATTGTAACAAACTTTTTGTTACAAAATTTGATGACACTCAAAATACACTTTCATGGGTCATGTTTGGGGTTATTCGATGCGTAATCATCGCATTTCTCGGGAAATCGCACTCAAAAAAATTAAAAATCGATAATTTAGCCGATATTAATTTTTTTATAAAATAAAGTCAGTTTGTGACTGACTGGAGAACATTTTGCAGGTTTTTCATGTTTATGTTGCCGTTTTTACTTGTTTTGTGTTTCAGGGTTCTCCTAAAATTCGAGCAGAGGCGATAGAAGCAACGAAGGCCAACGGCGATAGGCCGGCACCCAATGAGATGACGAGCAAGGATTACTACTTCGACTCTTACGCTCACTTCGGTATACACGAGGTTAGTAAGCTTTTCGTTAATATCGACGATTGTTTTTTCCCATGACATAGCTAACTCGATCGTTTTAGAAGATGCTCAAGGATACGATTCGCACCGAGGCCTACCGCGATTCCATTTGCCACAACAAGCACCTCTTCAAGGTTTGCCCGTTTCATTGGCTTCTAGTAACCGGTTTTACGCGCATTTTGCGGTAAAAATTATTGCTTCTTTTCTAGGTAGAGTTCTCGAACATGACCATCCAGTCAATACATATCATTAAGGACAACAACCTCGGCCATATCATCGAAGTTGTCCAGAGCAAGATTGAAGACATCAAGGAGTCGCCTTTCGGCATCGAAAAGGTATTTATTTTATCATTTTGTTATTATGTTTACGTATTTGCCGTTTAAAATTTATGCTAAAATATGATGCTGCCGTAGGTTGATGTCATCATCTCCGGGTGGGTGGGATATTGCCTCATCCACGAGTCCATGCTGAACACCGTCCTCTACGCTCGTGACAAGTAGCTGGCGCCTGGGGGCCTGCTCTTCCCCGACAAGGCCAAGCTCTTCGTTACTGCATCGAGGACAGGCAGTACGAGGATGAGAAGATTAACTGGTTAGTGTTCTGCTCGATTCTAATTGGTTGTTAACTTATCAGTTGTGGCGCGGGCACCCTAATAGTTTTTAGAGCATTCGATGATCTCATCGGGTCGAAAATGCTTTAGCCTTTTTCTGGAATATTTGAACAACTTCTAAAAATTTGAAAACTCATTAGATTATCTCATAAGGGCATTAGATTAGGATCAAAGGCATACGATTTTTCAAATCAGTGTGACCTGGGCTACTTTGACCCAAAGTTCTGTTTGAATTGAACAACTTTTAAAAATCATGGTTTGTTGCCTGCCCACGTACGTTGTTGCAGGTGGGACGAAGTGCACGGCTTCAACATGTCTTCCATTCGCAAGGTGGCAATCACTGAGCCCCTTGTTGATGCTGTAAGGAGCAACCGAGTTATGGCCAACAGCTACTGCGTCAAGGAGGTATGTCTCAAGTTATCTTCTAATCGTTGTTAAATTAACCTTCATATGCTGCGGCTTCAGCTAAGGAAAATGTGCACTGTTTTGTAGATCGACCTCTACACTGTTCAAATACTCGATCTCGCGTGGACCTCCGATTTTATGCTGCGAATGAGGCGCGACGACTGGGTACAGGTATACTTTAGCCTATGCTCGATTCGTAGGGAGTCGCCCAATTCATTGATGGGGTCACTTTGAGGCGCTCGTCGCCTACTTCACCGTCCAGTTCTCCAAGTGCTACAAGTGGACGGGATTCTCCACCGGGCCGGAGAGCCAATCCACGCATTGGAAGCAAACCATCTTCTATCTCGCTTAATTGTAATGTTTACTAGTAAATGATTATTTTCTTGAGAATGTTTATTGTTTGCATAACAAAAGACTATATCTTTTTCTGGAAGACGATATCCGGGAAGATGTAAGGTGGAGTAGGAACGATTATGTTCGTGGGCATTCGATAATGAGAGGGCGTCATGATGAGAATGGAAGGGGTAGAGGATCATTTTTTTCAGGTTCGGTAACTACTGCTCATAACAGTTTCATAGTGCTCCATTGCAAAACAGTCCCCTTAGACGATTCCGCAATTTGAAAACCCCTACTTGATTCTCATTGAGTCAGTTGCTATGTAAGCATTCCCTCACTCTCGGAATCTCAAATCAAATCCTGCTTAACACACGCAAGTGACAAAATGGAGAGGAAGCTATTTATCTTACGAAATAGTTAACATTGAACTTGCTTTTGGACGACATCAACGGTTTAGAGTACAAGCAAAGTTTCATAAAATTAACATACAACGCGAGACTGGGTACTAACTGAAACGTCTGAGATCCAATTTAACGTGCAACCGAAAACTACAAATAATTCAGGGACTAGAGGGAATGAAAGAAAGATCTGGGTGAAAAGCAATTTAATGCATGGTATAGGTGTTCTCCGCCTCGAGATCGCAAACCTTACCGTGGAAGGATACTTTAATCTTGAAGTCCAAGTCGCGCAAGTGAAAACTCCTTTCAGTTCCTCGCCCTTCTTGACGATAAGAGCATCCTCAAAGAAATGAGTAAATTAGTGGCATGGTGAGGAACTCAAGTAATCCATAAAATATGCAAACAAACATAGGCTAAAGTATACCTGTACGCAGTCGTCGCGCCTCATTCGCAGCATAAAATCGGAGGTCACGCGAGATCGAGTATTTGAACAGTGTAGAGGTCGATCTACAAAACAGTGCACATTTTCCTTAGCTGAAGCCGCAGCATATGAAGGTTAATTTAACAACGATTAGAAGATAACTTGAGACATACCTCCTTGACGCAGTAGCTGTTGGCCATAACTCGGTTGCTCCTTACAGCATCAACAAGGGGCTCAGTGATTGCCACCTTGCGAATGGAAGACATGTTGAAGCCGTGCACTTCGTCCCACCTGCAACAACGTACTTGGGCAGGCAACAAACCATGATTTTTAAAAGTTGTTCAATTCAAACAGAACTTTGGGTCAAAGTAGCCCAGGTCACACTGATTTGAAAAATCGTATGCCTTTGATCCTAATCTAATGCCCTTATGAGATAATCTAATGATTTTTCAAATTTTTAGAAGTTGTTCAAATATTCCAGAAAAAGGCTTAAGCATTTTCGACCCGATGAGATCATCGAATGCTCTAAAAACTATTAGGGTGCCCGCGCCACAACTGATAAGTTAACAACCAATTAGAATCGAGCAGAACACTAACCAGTTAATCTTCTCATCCTCGTACTGCCTGTCATGGATGCAGTAACGAAGAGCTTGGCCTTGTCGAGGAAGAGCAGGCCCCCAGGCGCCAGCTACTTGTCACGAGCGTAGAGGACGGTGTTCAGCATGGACTCGTGGATGAGGCAATATCCCATCCACCCGGAGATGATGACATCAACCTACGACAGCATCATATTTTAGCATAAATTTTACTATATTTAAACGGCAAATGCAGACGTAAACATAATAACAAAATGATAAAATAAATACCTTTTCGATGCCGAAAGGCGACTCCTTGATGTCTTCAATCTTGCTCTGGACAACTTTGATGATATGGCCGAGGTTGTTGTCCTTAATGATATGTATTGACTGGATGGTCATGTTCGAGAACTCTACCTGGAAAGGAAACAATAATTTTTACCGCAAAATGCGCGTAAAACCGGTTACTAGAAGCCAATGAAATGGGCAAACCTTGAAGAGGTGCTTGTTGTGGCAAATGGAATCGCGGTAGGCCTCGGTGCGAATCGTATCCTTGAGCATCTTCTAAAACGATCGAGTTATCTATGTCATGGGAAAAAAACAATCGTCGATATTAACGAAAAGCTTACTAACCTCGTGTATACCGAAGTGAGCGTAAGAGTCGAAGTAGTAATCCTTGCTCGTCATCTCATTGGGTGCCGGCCTATCGCCGTTGGCCTTCGTTGCTTCTATCGCCTCTGCTCGAATTTTAGGAGAACCCTGAAACACAAAACAAGTAAAAACGGCAACATAAACATGAAAAACCGAGGGGTAATGCGACAATTTCGCGAATAAGAAAAATTCGTAGGCCAAGCCGGGCCGAAGTGCTGCAAAATGTGCCCCAGTCAGTCACAAACTGACTTTATTTTATAAAAAAATTAATATCGGCTAAATTATCGATTTTTAATTTTTTTTGAGTGCGATTTCCCGAGAAATGCGATGATTACGCATCGAATAACCCCAAACATGACCCATGAAAGTGTATTTTGAGTGTCATCAAATTTTGTAACAAAAAGTTTGTTACAATTGCACACATCGAGTCATTCGTAGCGGAATTTTAATTCGGGACGATATTTGGACGCTTCCTGCCCTGTATAACTTGACCTGTTGATTATATAGTATGGAATGTAATTTTCACAGCCCGATATACTCCCATAATTATTCAATTATCCTTATTTGCGAGAAACAGAGAGAGAGCGAGTGCAGACTAGTGAAGATAGGAACACTGAGTTTATCAGAGTTGTAGTTCACCAGAATGAAATTTTTCGGTTTGAAAATTCTCATAAGATTCTGATTGGTTGTCATTATCCGTAAACCCGAACGGATATAGAAGATATTTCTCTTACTCTGATGGTGAACTCGACGATTCTTACGCGATCTTTTCCCAACTTTTTTTGTTGTCTAAAAGCTGATGAAGCATCTAGATAAGCGTATCTAATTGTAAGGTACTGTAGTTGAGTTCTCTTCTCATCGAATATATTTTATTATATGAAACAAGATAATACACCAAATGTGATAATTTTGTGAATAGATCATCATTATAAATGCTTATAACACGGCAATTTTTTTTATCAACACCCTGTTGAAAGAAATGGTCCCTTTCGCGAACATTTTTAAACACAGAAAGACTTGCTAAAAATAGGAATACATAGATTCTCTACAGTAAACATACAGTATCTCTACAGTATATATTGCTACCTGATAAACAGCTAGGCATAGGTTGCCTGAGATACGGTACATTTAATTTGAAAAGTTACCATCGTGCAGGAACGTATAATGCACCGCACTACCCTGATTGGCAATTTTTAGTGGACCATTTTTCTCTGGTGTGTTGATGAAAAAATTGCCGTGTATAATAATATTTGAAATTAAATAAAAATAAAATCAATTTGCGTTGGCAATCAGGATTACTGTAACAGGAACAGGACCGGATCTAGATCATAGATTCGAGTCATTTTTTAAAAAATTATTGTATCTAATTTCATTTTGCTTAAGCAAGCAAGCTTTCTTTCTGGTTTCACGACATTAGAATTGTATTAATTGTACCTCGGTCTTGAATGCTTCCTTGCCCTTTCGTTCGTCATTACACTCTGTCTTATACACCACAAAACGCATAATAATCTTCAAAAATTGTACTTTCTTTAAAATCTATTGTGGGCAAAAACTTTGTGGGTCGTGTGCGCTGGCATCTGCATGAATTCGGGATAATGGTTGTATTGAGTCGAAAAATTCACAGACTTGATAATATTTAAAAAAAGAAAACGTTACCTGAATCACGACATTATAGTCATTAAAATTTGCCGCATTAAGAAAGAATTTGTCAATAAATGAACTATCTTTTATTATCTGAGAAATGGTAGAAATGGTGAACTTTCCACATAAAAAGTAGACTCACACTTCTAGGTTCGATACTAACCAAATCGGAGAACATTGTGGATGCTTGAGGAATAGTCTTATCGAAAGAGTATGTGTGTGAATGGACTGGTAACGACGTGGCTAATGCAAATCATTCTCTCTTCACCTCTCTTATCCTCTTCTCTCTCTCTCTCTGCCCTTTCTTTGTCTTGTGATTTGCATATGCTCCAGTGATCCCTTTCTCGTTCGTTTCCATTCCATTTCCTCTTACTTGAATTATTCTCTTTTCAGATATGGCAGTGGAGACGTACTTCCCCCTCATGAAGGATGGGGACATCAACAGAGATCTAATGTCCTTCTCGAAGCTCTATTTGGACGAGATCGTGGGCACGATTGTAGATAGATGGATGGATGCGCCCCTCGGTGATTTCCTCGATGCAATTGGTGAGTGCAAGTTAGGGATGAGGTGGAATGAGTGTACTTACAGATGCGACAGACATTGAATTGAAGAGGCCAGTGAGGGAAGATGTCGAGTGGCTCGTCGACTGTCTCCTCAGGAGCACCAGAGGATTCCTCTTACTGTACAACTACCTCTCTGCCACCAACAGTTAGTTTAGAATGTACTGCGAGAGAGAGAGAGAGAGAGAGAGAGATGCATTCAGGGTCTCTCCTTGATCTGATGACACTCAGTAATGAAGGTCTCTTCAAGGACGTAGTCGACAATTTCAAGCGATATTTCCTGTGTGATGCACCGGATGTTGTGATGCAGAGACTCAAGGCGAGTATCTCCCTTCTCTTTCTACCCTCTATTTTTTTATTTATCTTCAGGTGATGGTTGAAAAAATTGAGATTGATTCGGATGGAGAAAATGCAAATGAGTCGGACGACGAGAAGGAGTATGATAAAAGAGAGGGAAAGGAGACGGAGGAGGCAGAGTTGTGGGAGAATCAAGACGAATTCGGATATAGAGAGACCGTTCTGGACAAGATTGCAGCCGTATTCGATCCAGAATTCGCGCATAGTTCTCTCGTTAGGTATGTGGGTGGAGGGTGGAGGTAGAAGAGAGGAATGACGACTATTTGAGGGCGTACTCTGCACTGAAGGATGTGGTTGATCCCCTGGACACTCCCCATAATGCTGCTTCCATGAGATATGGCCCATGGGCGAGAGCAATACTCAGACAACTCCCGAGAATGTCACCCGATAAGGAAGAACTGTCAGTTTACATCTTCCCGCTCAATCATGTTCATTCATTGTTATTTAGTCCCGACTTTCCCTCAGTCGTTTATAAATTCGCACACGCGTGCGAGAATGACCCCAATAATCGAGTGGCCATCATGTATCTTCTTCCCGATTACCAGAGTAAATTGGGTGAGCAGAGAATGGAATACGATGGAGTAGTCCCTAGGGTTGGCAATACGAGGCGAGGTCACGAGCTCGTTATCCTCCCCCTACTCTTATTTCGCAATCCGAGGAGGGGGAGGCGTTACGAGCTCGTAACCTCCCCTCGTATTGCCAACTCTAGTAGTCCCTGTGATTGAGATGCTCGAAATGCGACTATTCGTGCACGACACGAGAAGGGAGGAATCAAGATGGAGACGGTGAAAGAGATGATCACTAAATGTCGTCCCACTGCCGACTACGCCCATCTGAGGAAGGAACCGATACGTGAGAGAATGGTCGAGGGACTATTGTAAACTGATCTATTGCAGACGAATACCAGACGATTGCGATGCCCATAAATCTGCGAGAGTACCAGAAGGAGTTGGTGGAGGTGTGAATGAAGAGAGAGGGGGGGGGGGGGGGAGAGAGGGAGTGATTGCAGAAGGCGAATACGGGGGAGAACACAGTGATCGTCGCCCCCACTGGATCGGGAAAGACAGTCGTCGCTGCTCAGATTATGAGACACCATGTGATGCAGAGAAAGGCGGCCAATAAACCGTATCGAGTGAGCTCCCTTTCGAGGCAATCTCATGATTCGCCATTGAGATGATCATGGTAGTCCCCAAGATTCCGCTGGTGGAACAGCAGCTGAAACAGTTGCATCAGTACATGAGCGACGTCGTCTACTCTACTTACATCCATGGTATTGGAGGGAGAGGGGGAGGGGGATGACAATCTCTCCCAGGTGACATGGTATTCGAGGGACAAGGCAAGGTGGATAAGGTCCTCTGTGCTGAATTGATCGTGATGACTGCCCAGATCCTCATGTGAGTCCTCATCCCCCTTCTCATCCCTTCTCGAGACGTCATCTCTCTTACAGTAATCTTCTGGAGTCAGTTCGTAAAGGAGAACGTCTCTTCGTCTCCGATATGACGATGCTCATTCTGGACGAGTGTCATCATTGCTGCTCCAATCATCCCTACGCACAACTCATGAGTATAATCAGAGGGTGGGAGCATCCATCGAAGCCGCAGGTCAGTCACCATTATATCCCCTTATCTCGGATCTCCTGCTTCCATTGAATTCGGCTGGCTCAGTGTTTCCTCCTCTCGTGAATTCGACTCAAAATATGATGAAAAAAGTTAGATCAGATTATCCCCTAACAAATTTTTTCCAGTGTCGGGACGACATATTTCATCTCCTATCGGAGGCAAAACATGGTCGCTTACGAAAGATACTGAATGAGAATATGATTGAATATTGAAATGAAAATAACATAGAATGTAGCTCATTGAAGTCGAGCATAGAAATTCAAGAATCGGAACCGGATTTTTGAAAATATCAGCAAAAATAAATCATTTTCGTGCAGTCATCCTCATTCGAGACCTTGAATATACGCCCGAAGTTTCAACGCAAACGGTTCGGTAGATTTGGCTCTGGGGGTACACGAACCTGTGCAGAAGCCGGATTCGACTCAGCTTCGGGTACCCCCAGGGCCAAATCTACCGACCCAACACCCTTGAAAATGCCTTTCTATATTATTTAACAATGTAGTAGAACGGGTTCTAATCAGTTAAACTGGAATAATGAAAATAATAGAAATTCAATATTTGCAACAACGTGGAGCCGTAAAGTTTCAGTCGGAGTTGCCTGATCACGCCCGCTCTCTCTCTTTTACACACTCTCTCGCTCGTTTTGTCGTGATCAGGGTACTCCCGCCAGTTCAAATTATTTACATGGGTGTTGGGAAACTTTAATTCTGATTTTTACGGATGCGTCTCTCTCGTCGCATTTCTGCTTGTTTTTTTTGTTTTTTCGAGCCCGAAGTCCCTAAAAAATTATCGTTTTTGTGATAAAGTTTTCGAAAATCTGGGGTGTCCAATCATAAAATCGGGGGTATTCGCGGCTGGCTTCGATGGTGCCCACCTATGGGTTTGCAGCGAAATTCGTGACTCAAATTTATTTCTGTCTTATCTATTCCTTCATTTTACAAGAGATCCGTGTTATTTTTCCATTTCCCCTACTTTTCAGATAGTTGGTCTCACTGCGTCTCTGGGAGTGGGGAAGGACGGAACTCTTCAAGAGGTAGGTCATCCCCTCCCCCCCCTCTCTCTCTCTCACTCAGGATTCAGCATACGACCACGTGGTTTCTCTGCTTGCGAGGATGACAGCGACGTCGATCTCGACTGTGGTGATGCATGAGAAGGAACTGCAGACACACGTACAACTGCCTGTCGATGGTGAGAAATAGAGAGAGAGAGAGGGGGGGGGGGGGGGGGAGGGGGAGACTACTCTATCCGTGCAGATATCAAGGACGTGCGTCGATCCATGGGCAGCGATCCCCCTTTCACTGCCCAGCTGAGAAACTTCATGAATGAGTGAGCCACCCTTGGTTGCAATGATCCAATTCAATGTTGTAGGATCAATAAGAGTATTCGTGATAGACTGAGGGAGATGGCGGGGCTGTCGAATGACTCGGGGGCCATCATTCCGAAGGTGATCAACATTCAAAGATAACGATTAGACGTTGTATTCATATATCTTTGGGAAAGAGCAATGGTACTACTTATAGAATGTTGTACCAAAATTTCTAATTAATGAATGGTAAGAGTGAGGTAAGACGGAATGGGAAACTTGACCATTCCAGAACCGTTCCACCCACCTATGATTCTTTAATATTAGGCTGGTGCAAAAGTTTCTTTCTTTTTTCATGCACCAACATTCTGACCACCCCAGTTATTCGTAATGATCCAATCAAATAATTGTTTTTTTTGCTGTTGATAAGGACATGGGTACACACTATAGCGAACACTATAATGTGTTGATTCGATCAAGTGGAATAGAGCATTTTAGTTCGGAAGTAATCAGACCCGGTCGAGCAATCCGACTTTTCAATTGCTTTAGGCTCCGAGGGGAATAGTGCAAAGGCTACATTTAGCACATTATTTCAAAGTACTTTGATTGGGTATGTCATACGACATAGCCCACCAAACCTGCCGCGAAAAACCTACTAGAAATGTTGGCCCAATTACAGAACTACTGTATTTGAAAATCATAAATCGCAAATTGCTGAGCGCAACTTCCTTACACAGCATTGATGAATGCTCAATTTCGATGGGTTGTGAAGTACTTTCCCCTGAAAGTATGCAAACAAATTTAGGAAAGGATAGGACTTCCCGATGAAGAACTGCTAATTTCGAAATAATCGAGTTCGGATTCATCAGCTGAAATCAACACTTTTTGGATTCCCCTGTCTCCCACACACGTTCGAATCCGGATTTTTTGTGCTTAGTAGAACAAACAACTCCTGCCCAAGTGTTCCTCAATTAGGTAGGATCAGAATCCCACAAGTATTCGTTAACCTGAATTTATCCCAAAATGCTCAAAATAGCCGTTTTCCTATGTTAATTTTCTGAGACTTATAAACTTCTCACGATGATGCGTAGATCCAAATCAAATGTATTTCAGTAATCTACCACCATGGCCATATCACATGGTATTGAGAAAATCAAGAGAGTCTAGGCACGCCAAAAGAAATTTGAAAAATAAAAAAGAAAGAAACTTATGCACCAACCTAATATGTGGTCTCTCCCATAATTGGTGGTGTTGTGTTACGGAGATTCGTACACTGACCAGTGAATTTCATTTTTGCGCGTTAACCGTAAAGAGGGGGTTTCCACGCATACATGTTCTCGGAGTCCTAGATTAGCCACTATACGTCGTTGGGTGGGAGCCACTGCATATTTGGAATTTGGTACCCACTATATCACAGGTATCACGAGTCACTGGAGGTGTGTGGGAACAATTTCAACTTTTATTTTTTGTTTGCCTTCATATTATAGTGGTAGCATACACTAGAGGCAATTTCTTGAAAAATCTAGGTCACAGGTCCCAGATCCGTCATTTAGGAATTTTCCGGTTTTGCAACCGGTACTACTGTATTTCAGCTTGCAGATGTGCTACAGAAGTGGCAGTGGGCTCAAAATGAGCGGAAAATTATTTTGAACAACTTTTATGTTGAACGTGAAACCGTTGGATTTCAATTTCAGATAATATGAACGAAAATCTGAAATTAGTACAAATAAAATCATAGCATCTCGGTGAGTAGCAAACACAGTGAATTTTATTGAAGATTATGGAAGTTTAACTCCTTACGCATATAGAAAAAATAGTAATCGGCAGTTTCAGGGTGGGCCCTTTCCGCAGTATAGCTCCGAATGTCGAAAAAATGATAGGTCAAATTTTGAAAAATTCTCATCTCGCAGATTTATCATTCCAGTCGATCAGTTCAATCATTTCCTTACATTTCTTGATGAAAGTCGTTAGATGACGTTGAAAGACCACGCAAATTGGTCACTTCAAAAAATTCGATTTTCAACCATCCTAATTTTCCATGTTCATGGGCATCCAGCTCAGGATTTACCCAGCTGTAGGATTGAACTCAAATTGTAATCAACAGTGGTGACCGACTCGTGTACATTCTGCCATTATTGGCTCTCCTGTCGGTTCCATGCCCTTGATTTACATGCTCGAACTTGCTGAATCGCGTTGGTCCAAAAGCAAAAATGATATTTTGAATAAATTTCGAAGACTATGCAATTTTTGATAGCGAGAAATCATGTTTAGCGCTGGAGAGATGGAAAATGTTAAAATTGTGTACATTTTCAAGGATCTTCAAAAAATCTAAAATGTCAATGTTCAAAAATTTCATATTTTTGAAATCGTGCTCGTATGTTGTTATTATCAGCATTATCAATCTCTTTTTATCTCATAATAATTATTCGCAATAGAAAATTGCATATAGTCTTCGAAATTTAGTCAAAAGATCATTAAATTGCTGTTGGACCAACGCGATTTAGCAAGTTCGAGCATGCAAATCAAGGGCATGGAACCGACTGGAGAGCCAATAATGGCAGAATGTTCGCATGTCAGTCACCACTGTTGATTACAATTTGAGTTTAATCCTACAGCTGGGTAAATCCTGAGCTGGATGCTCATGAACATGGAAAATTAGGATGGTTGAAAATCGAATTTTTTGAAGGGAGTAATTTGCGTGGTCTTTCAACGTCATCTAACGTCTTTCATCAAGAAATGTAAGGAAATGATTGAACTGATCGAATGGAATGATAAATCTGCGAGATGGGAATTTTTGAAAATTTGACCTATCATTTTTTCGAGATTCGGAGCTATACTGCGGAAAGGGTCCACCCTGAAACTGCCGATTACTATTTTTTTTCTATATGAAGCTGTTCGCGTAAGAATCGAACAAATCGGAGCAGGTTTGGCACAGGCCAAAATTATCGATTTTTCGAAGCTCTGGATACTAGGGTTTTCGAGGGTGCTGAAGACGATGGACATATTCATTTTGCACCTAGAGCCTTCGTTGAGGCCAAACTGCGTCACGTTGAAATCGCATTATCGCATGTATCTCTGCATCTGGTATTCCCAAAATTAAGTGAACATGTTTTTCGGACTAAAATTTAACGGTGATCACGACTGTGTAGTCTAATTTTTAAAAAAATTACGAAAATAAATTTTAAAATTTTTCTAAAAATTCGGAGAATCAAAAGCGTAAAATGAAAGTACCACCGATTTAATCGAATTGATGTTAGGATTCCTAATATATTTTTCATTTTCATGTTCGACATGCTCAATTTTTGTAGTGTAATTAAATGTATCTGAAACTTGAGAGATGATCAGAGTGGAGTGCCAGTGGGCATGATGGGAGACAATGGGAAGAGGAGAGAGTGCATACAGTCAGAGGGGCGAGAGGCAGAGGAGGGAAGAGGTCAGTCGATACGGGCCGATAGACATCGCGGTAGATCATGGGGAGGATGCAGTTCATCTCTCAATTTTTAGATACATTTAATTACACTACAAAAATTGAGCATGTCGAACATGAAAATGAAAAATATATTAGGAATCCTAACATCAATTCGATCAAATCGGTGGTACTTTCATTTTACGCTTTTGACTCTCCGAATTTTTAGAAAATTTTTAAAATTTATTTTTGTGAATTTTAAAAAATTAGACTACACAGTCGTGATCACCGTTAAATTTTAGTCCGAAAAACATGTTCACTTAATTTTGGGAATACCAGATGCAGAGATACATGCGATAATGCGATTTCGACGTGACGCCGTCTGGCCTCAACGAAGGCTCTAGGTGCAAAATGAATATGTCCATCGTCTTCAGCACCCTCGAAAACCCCAGTATCAGAGTTTCGAAAAATTGATGCTTTTGGCCTGTGCCAAACATTGTTCGATTCTTACGCGAACGGCTTCATATGCGTATGGAGTTGAACTTCCATAAGTTTCAACAAATTCACTGTGTTTGCTACTCACCGAGATGCTATGATTTTATTTGACTAATTTCAGATTTTCGTTCATATTATCTGAAATTGAAGTCCGACGGTTTCACGTTCAACATAAAAGTTGTTCAAAATAATTTTCCGCTCATTTTGAGCCTACTGCCACTTCTGTAGCACATCTGCAAGCTGAAATACAGTAGGGCCGGTTGTAAAACCGGAAAATTCCTAAATGACGGCTATGGGCCCTGTGACCTAGATTTTTCAAGAAGTTGGATCTAGTGTATGCTACCACTATAATATGAAGGCAAACAAAAAATAAAAGTTGAAATTGTTTCCGAGGGGTGGTTTTTTCCTCACAGACTCGTGATAGCCGTGATATATTGAGAGGTACCATAAATGTGGGGTGGCTACCAGCATCTTAACCAGGTTAGCCTCCTTATACCTTTTGGCTATCCTGGCAACCCTTTTGGGCAATCTGAGTTGGCTGAGGGCATCCAGGCCATAAATTATATGGCGATCTTCTCCCTTCCGTCGCCAGAGTGGTCATAGGATATGCGGAGGTTGGCATTTGTAAAACTCAGAGGACACTGAAAATGTATGTTTCCACGAGGGGTGGGGGGTGACAGTGCCATAAAAACCCTCTAGCGACTTTATTTGTTTCTTCTTTGCAGAGTCTCGTGCTCACTAAAGTCAATTATGACGAGACGGAGAAATACGGAGGACGAATCGACGCAATCAAGCAGGTCACTTACTCGTTGTTTACTACGCTATTCCCTTGGATGGGGAGATGCGGTTACAAATAGAGATGATGATGCCCGTCGTCATGAGCCCCTTGAAAACTCCGTAGCGGGAGTTTCATTAAATAGATATTTGCTGTCACATACCTTGACTTCTACGCGAACTACTTCATGCATAATTTTTGGAAAAGAATCAGCGAGTTTTGTAAAAATTCCCCCACAATTGTGGCATTTCAAATATTCTTGCACGTATTTCATAGTGTGAAATCAAAGTTGCCTCGTTTATACCCCCAGTATGGGTGGATCTATAATAAATTGAGAAGGAATTGGATGTTATCAGGCAATTGTTCCGATGAAGGATGGGATGGAGAAGGCGCACCTCAATATGGCTCTCGACATTCTCAAGGTAGGATGCACACGAGGAGGACAGATAGAGAGAGGAGTGGTTTGAGGTGTGTAATATGGCATGGGCAATGAATGATCTACTCGAATCATCGGCTGTCTGGCTAATGGTGAGGAGTCCCTCCCTTGGGGAGAATGAAGAGAGGGAGAATTGCAGATGAAGAATGAGATGAACACACTCCGACAGGAAGGGAATCCCACCCATCCAAGCATCATCCAATTTTACAGCAATTATTCGAATTCACTCGAGAGTTGCCGTAACCTCGAGGACGACTGCGATATGCTGAGGGCTCTGAGAACGGTATCTCACTCCTTCCATTGGTTATGAGGTGATGGACATTGCAGGAACTGACTAATCAGATGAGGAGGAACAGACACTCGAAGGTCATCATCTTCGTGTCCACTCGTGAGATGTCGAAGGCCCTCTCTGACTACATCAACGAAAGGAAGGAGCAGCTCGAGTTGGGAACGAGGGAGTGCGACTTCATCATCAGTCAGTTCCCTCGTCCTTCCTTCTCTCACTCACTACTCTGGTTGAGGTTCCAAGGCGCGTGGAGTGGGCACTGTCTCCAGTCACCCGCTGATCAGAAAACTACACTCAATAAGTTCCGAAACAACAAACTGGCAGTGAGTGATGGCTGTCTCTCCCTCCCCCTCTCTCCCTCTCCCTCTCAGGTGCTCGTGGCGACTACTGTGGCAGAGGAAGGATTGGATGTGCCCGAGTGCAATCTCATCATCAAGTACAACATGACTGGAAACGTGATCTCCCTCACTCAGCAGAGAGGTACCGTATTCCTCCACCCCCCCCCCCCCCCCCCCCCCCCCCCCCCCCCCCCCCCCCCCCCTATAATCTCCTTCCCTTCCCAGGTCGCGCACGTGCAAAGGACAGCAGGAGTGTACTCATTGTGTTGAGTGGATCGGTGAAGCAGAGAGAACTCGAGAACGCGAATGTGAGTGAGAAGAAGAATAGAGGAAGAGTAAATAAAAATGGAAATTCTGAAAGAAAAGGAAATGGAGTTGGTATATTTATTGATTGAGGCGGAGAAGATGATGAATCACATCGTGAGGAAGATTCGAGCTGAAGGAGGAGGGAAGTTGAAGGGAGCTGTAGAGAAGAGGAGGAGGGAGATGGAGAATGAAGAGAAACGAGAGATGGAACTGGCGAGGGTCAAACAAGACACTCTCAAGTTAAAGAGGTAAGGAGGGAGGAGGGGAGTACGATGGACAGGCATCTTATCATTCGCAGCTACGAAGTGATGTGTTCCAACTGCAACAATTTTTTGTGTGAATCATATCGAATCAAGAATGGGGCCTCTCACTACTTTGCCTGTGATCCGGATATCTGGGGACGAATGAGAGTCGAGTACGCCGATGCGAAAGGAAAGGTATTCGGAAGGATATGAATAGAAGCACAATCGATCGATAACAGTACATCGATTCGACGACTACCGTAGTTGCGAAGGTCTTATGCAATGGAGGTGATCGAGATGATGGAGGCGATGGCAAATGCGGCAGCGAGTTGGGCAAAGTGAGAAATTTTGTTCTTTCCCTCGTCTACCGCTCTATTCCATTCAGGTGGTCCGATTCTGGGGTTGTTACTTGCCTTCGCTCAAGTGTGTTTCTCTGCAACTGAAAGATAAGGTGAATTGCCATTATATGTTGATATTCAATTAATTATTAGGTATTTTGAATTCAGAAGGACAATAAAATCGTCGGATTGGATGTTTCAAGTAATAAAAAGAAGAATTGGAGCGAAGTTTCTGAGAACTTCTTCTATATTTCGAAGATCAGCGATGAAGATGTGGTGAGGAATGATAATAGAAAAGAGATAAAAACATCCCCAGTACAATTAAAATTAATGATGATCCTTTTAGTTGATATGGCATGGGATTATAATGTGTAATTATAGTCGAATATGATGAATGTATTTTCTACTTCTGATCCAAAAGAAAAAGAAGAAGAAGGAAACTGGAAAGTGAAACTATTCGATCAACTCGAGTCGAAATGCAGTGAGCTGCTGAAGAAGAGCTTGAGAGACGCACAGAGGTGAGAGAAGAAGAGTGGAGAGGGGGATATGCCCCCCGTCGTGGAACTCGTTGAGGAGAACCCATCTATCTATTGACGCCCATTTCCAGAAAGTATGAACAGAAGAAGGACGAAAATGAAATGGCCGATTCCGATTGAGTGGACACGGGATACCTAGGCTTATCGGTTGATATTAACTATGTCTATTTCAGCAATACGTGTTTTTGTAACAAATTATACGTGTAATGTATAAATAATTATTTAAAAGAGCCTTATCGTATTTCACATGAGTGGTTCGAGTCCAACGCTAACTTCACAACTGATTCACAAGAAGAATAGGTCATAGTTTATCGCGTATCCTTTTATTATCATTAATGTAGTAATTTATGTACGCCCGAGGCGCGACGATAACATGGAAATTTTTGTTCTCCGTAGCTTCCAATATCTAGCTTTTGTTGAATGTTCCCTGCTATCTATATTCGTCCGCTTGTGCAGAGGGTCCTTCTATTTGACTCTCTCTCTCTCTCTACTTCTTTATTTAGTAGATGCCGGACAATCTCCCATTGTACGTCGGCGATGACGTCAATCCCCAGTTGATGGCTTACGCTCGTCTTTTTCGATTCGAAATCGAGCAATTCGTCAAGAACAATTCTTCAATGCATCATCAGTATCTCACCACTCTCAGTTAGTATAAGTACTTTAAATTGAAATGTATGAATGCTTTCACACATATGTGTGTGCACATTCGAATACTATCAATGCTATTCGTCAGTGTGGTAGATAGTAAGTTTGTGCACAAAATATTTGAGTATAATTTGAACAATTTTATGACATAGTGTCGCATAAATTGGATTCAGACAATACCTAATTAGATTCAAAAACTTCTGATCGAGTTGCCTGATCAGGCCTGAGCAATTGCGGGGGACTCGAATAAATTGCGTTACAATGTCGAATGCGATTTTTTAGATGCGTGTGATATCTCGACTGAATTATATGAATACTGGATTGGTTTGTACTCGAAATACTGAGCAATGAGACGACCTTCAAAATATTGCATGAAGAAATCAAGAACAAAGACCGTGAGTCCCAATTATTTCCCATTCATCGTCTCAAATTGAACGATATTTTAGCGAGACTATACTTGGATATCCACATGGCACGGGCCAAGGACGAAGAAATTGTGAAAACGTACAAGGAGTACTTCCTTCGTCCCTCCCCCTTCATCCCTCCCTCAGTTCTCGATACTCCGTCTCTATTCGAAGATGAGGTACGGTAGAAGGAGAAAAGAGTGTACGTTTCGTTGTAGATGGGACAACAGGAGAGAGAGGACGAGATGGAAGATGAGGAGGAACAGATAGACGATGGACTCACTGTAGTCGATCGATTGGCTAATTGCTATCGACCCGATATTCCCTTGAAGAATATGGCCAATGGATCTGAATCTAGCTATCTCTTTAAGTGAGAATTCAGATGGATTCAAATGGTGCTGCTCTTTGTCTAGGATCTATCCCCCTCTCGAACACATCTCCAATCCCGTTGTTTCTCCTCCAAACACCACTGAATTCAACGACCGACCGTATGCTCGAGCCATTCTCAGATCCCTTCCCAATCTCAGCAGGGAGGCTAACGAAATGTTCGTATTTATACTAATCCCTTTACTCGTGAGTATTTCTCTTTGAGTGAGGGATACCCCTCCTTGATCTACCACTTCGCTAAAGCCTGCCTCCAATCGCCCAATCGGCTGTACAATGGCCCTGCCCTCCTATTTTTACTTCCTGACTTTGCTTCTAAAATGGGTACGGTATGAATTTGAAAGCAGTAATAAATATCTTTCCCTATCTTTAGCTGAACGGGAAGCTGTAGTCAAATCACTCACTAATACTGATATTGCTGAAGAGGAAAGATCGAAATGATCACAAAGTTCAGAGATCCATCTGAATTTGAGAGGAAGGAAGGGGATTCACGTTGTAAGTAGGGTCGATTGAAGTGGAGGGGAATAACTGATTGCAGTGGAAAGTGATAATCAGATTCCCGACTTGAGAGAATACCAGAAGGAACTAATCAAGGTAAAGATGAATAAATATAGTAATGGAGTCCCTGATTGGCAGGATGCGAATGGAGGGAAGAACACGGTGATAGTCGCCCCCACGGGATCAGGGAAGACTCTCGTCGCTGCTTACATCATCAGACAGCATATCGAGGAGAGGAGAGACAAGGGCAAGGGAGCCAGGGTCAGCCAACAACCAAGGGCAGGGGTAATCCATTTCACAGGTGGCACTCGTTGCTCCTACCGTACCTCTCGTGGAACAGCATGGAACTGTACTGTATCGCTACCTTAAGGATGTTGCATTTATTGATTATTTGCACGGTCCGTATGAGAAAAATTGAAGAGTGATTATGTACTGGTATTGAAGGTAACTTCCAACTGAGTGAATCCGAACGAATAGACTCTCTTCTCTCCAATAATCTAGTGATTCTGACTCCTCAATTACTTATGTCAGTTTAATTCAGCCTCCAATCTCGTTAACCTCTTTTTGTAAAATTTCACTCTTTTTTTCGTCGCCTGTATTTGAAATGAGTGGGAGAGTTGTTGTCAAGGTGATATCATGGGTAGATTGAATGGTATTGAATGCAGCAATTGTCTTCAATCAGTCCGTCGAGAGGATCGTCTCTTCATCGCTGATTTCTCCCTTCTCATTCTCGATGAATGCCATCATACTTGTGAGAAACATCCTTATGCTCAACTGATGACATTGGTTAGAAAGGCGAAGAATGCAGCTAAGGAGAATAACGGAGATATCCCCCAGGTAGATCACTTGGCCATCCCACTCACGCTTTCATCCCATCCTTGTCTTGCTGTATTACAGATTGTGGGAATGACTGCATCACTCGGAATCGGAAAGAAGGGATTGAAGGACGTGGTGAGCAATGAGTGTATTTGGATATTGCCCCTCTCCATTTCCTCTTCTTCTTCTCAGGATCTCGGAGTGAAACACGTGAAGAGTGTAATGGCCAGAATGGGAGCAACTTGTATCTCGAGAGTAGTGAATCACACGGAGGAATTGGGGAGTCACGTCCATCAACCAACTGATCGTCAGTGATTGGGGGAAGGAGAGGAATGAAGACGAATTCAGAAATCGAGGATATCTCTCGTCCTCCAATCAAAGATTGTCCATTCACACAGAAGACCCTCGATTACATTGATGAGTGAGGAAAGAAGGAAGCGACCAGTAGAGGACATCAATCATTATTGCAGTATTCGATATCATCTCCTAACTTCGCTCTCAGAACTTGGCAAAATCGATAGTGAGTTCCGTCTTCCGAAGGTAGGCCATTGTGGAATGAGAGGATGAGATAGATAGATTACAGAGATTGCTCCAATCTCTTCGAGAAATTCAAGTGGGATCGAGTCCCAGATTCTCGGGGATTCTCAACGAAATCAAGCTAGTCAGTTCTGCTGAGTGAGGATTATTAGTGAATGGATGCTTTCTGCTGTTCTCTGATGTGAGATAGACCATCTGCAGCAGCTGAGCAGTCTGCGGAATGGGCCAGTGAGGGCTGAGTTGGCGAACGCCGTCGATATGATTCTCGTTAGTTGACCATTCCATCCTCCATTCAACAAATCCACCCTTTTTAGGCATATTCGAAAACTTTGGACATGAATGATTTACTTCCGGCATCGAAAGCACTACTTCATGTTAGTTAATTATTATCTGCTATTGCTCTGTCTTATTCCCTATTTTTGCAGATGAGCATGGAAATTGCAGAGAAGAAGAAAACAAGTAGAACGAATGAATACCTTGTCAATTTTGAAAAGAAAGAATATTTCGAGCTGGGAAAATTGGAAGGGGAAGAAGAAGAGAAAGGAATGCTGGCCAAGTTAC
>BTRK01000003.1:23937191-23978660 GCA_036245805.1 Pristionchus mayeri | reverse complement strand
GTAGAGAGAAGAGGTTAATGAAGAGAGGAAGGTAAGAGAGATACTACTGATAGAAGCAATTATAGAGATGATTCAGAAGGAGTGAAGTGGAAGAAGAAGGGGGAAATGATGTGAAGGAAAGAAGTGATCGGAATAGAAGAGGAAGCAGAACAGAGGAAGGACGAGGAGGAGGAGGAGATGAGAGATCAAGGGGAGGAGGAGGAGGAGGAGAGATCAAGAGGAGGAGGAGAGGATGCAGTGATGAGACGTGAGAACTGCTTGCACTCTACATGCCGAATACAACATCCGAGTATGAGCGGTAGGAATAATAGTGAAAGTTGAGAGAGAGAGAGTGTGTCCCCCTCCCATCGAGACTCCCCTCCGTTCATAGAAATGAACACTCGAAGCAGCCAGAAATTGAACCAATTCCGACGATGGAGAATTGAAACAACGATGAGAAGGAAGGACTGCGAATGGGAGGAGAGAGAGAGGAAGGAGAGGGGGGGGAGAGTGGGATAGGGAGGGGTAGATCAAAGACGGCTACAGTAATCAGGGAAAGACATCCGTTTGGGGACAGCTCTTGATAGGGGGAAGGGAAGAAGTTGGAATATGTCTCCGTCGTGTCTTTTTGACGGCTAGCAGAGAGTATTATGACGGGCGATCGTTTGAGTGCCGCTCATTCTATGGGTCCCCTGAGGGAAGGGAGACTCCTTCCAGAGAGAGAGAGAGGCAGCCGAGGAAGAGAAGGCTGTGATACATACACTCATTATCACATCCAACAGTAGACACAACAGGAAAAATGAGTAGAAGAATGAGTATGAATAGCCAGAAGCTCCCCCCCCTCTCTCTTTCTTCCGGATACGCAAGAACTTTCTGCTGCTTGCTATGATATGTATATAGTTTCTATACAAGTTTATACGTAGTCGAGCTTCTCCGGGAACGAAAAAGGAGTTGCCCTCTTCTTTTCGAATTTCTCTCTTCTATGACTGAAGAGACTCTCTCTCTTCCCCCTCCCTCTCTCCCTCCCCCCCCCATCTCTCTCTCCCTCTCTCCCTCTCTCTCTCTCTCTCTCTCTCTCTCTCTCTCTCTCTCTCTCTCTCTCTCTCTCATGAAGTACTTATGACAAGTAAGGAACGGTTTGCAGAACAAACTGAATTGGGGAGGAAAGGAGGGAATCCTTCTGGCCTCCCTCCTCTCTCCCGCACTTTTGAGTATCCGGGAGAGATAACTAACAAGGGAAGGAACACTGCAAATAGTCTCACTTCTACAAGACAAACTGCAAGGGAAAATTACCAAAAGTAACGATTAATCATTACTCCGAGGTTTATTAAATTTTGAGAAATTAAATACTTACAGTTAGTTTTGAATATAATTTTGAAAAAATTGAGGAAAAGGCACAGTCATCCTCAGGACTCGATTGTGCGTCCAGAGAAGTGGACTGGATGCAGTGCCTTAGATAGACCACTCGATGGAAGGACACTCCCACTTATCCATTCTGCATCTACTCTGATGCAGGTGAGGGTGTCTTGCACACGATCCCATCGACTGCGCACTTCTCAAAATATTAAAAATATCACAAACAGTCTCATGTAGAGACCGCAGGCTCCGCCCACTTAGGAGGAGAAAGATGAGCGTCGAAACCTGGTTCTTGAAATGACGCAGCGAATACTTATCCAAAAAATATGGAAAAAAATATTTTTGGGTACGTCTGACTAGTGTCTATAAACGACAGGATGCCCGTCATACATTATCTAATCAGAAATATCTAAAAAAAGACCGATTTAGGGTTCATGATAGGGTAATGAAAAGGTTCCAACGACAATTCTTAACACGGGCATGGTGCGATGGATAGTTCCTGATTTTAGGCGTCGATTGACACCGAGAACGTATTTTTTGGATTTTTTTTCCGATTAATCATTTCTTTTCAAAGGTTCAAGAGCGTGCGCTAACTGCAAAGGGGCGGTGCTTCCTCTCTACTTGCTCGCTTATCTCTCACCCGGCGTGTGCAGAGAGCGCGCGCTCTTGAGGACCTCTGCCTTTCCTCTCATCCTCGAGCAAGCTCGATGCGAAGCTATGCTCAAACTTTTGGAGGAACCAGGCAGAGCGGGCTCCTCCCACTTCGCTCTCGTCCCGATTTCGACTCCCTTTCCGTTGTGACTCTTTCGAGGTGTTTTTGGGCCATAGCTCGAGTCAACGATACGATATCTCCCAAACGGCAAAAAGTATGGCCTTATTTAGCTCCAAAGGGATACATTAGACCCACAAATGACCCTGCCAAAGCAATTCGGTCACCCACCTTGCGGTCTCTAGTCTCATGATTGTGGAATATCAGGTGAGCTCCTCGGCTGTGAGTACAATTCCCCCTCATTCTTTTTTCTCTGCACACTTCCCCCACATGAGTAATGCTGATATTGCAACTATGAGGCGCAATCAGTTATCATTAGAAATTTCCGGAATATCTCTTTTCCGGAATACATCTAAAATTCGTATAAAATCCATCTGAAAACTGGAATTTTTGGTTTTGTTAATTTTAAAATTAGTTCAGAGCAAATTATCAATCTGTCAATAAGTACGGGTGCGGACATTTGTAAAGCGACCATTTGCACAAATCAACGCCCTTCGCTTGGCAGAAGGACTAGCAACTTGGGAGTTGTTTCATTGTTGCCAGTATGCGCTCCCCTACATTTGTATATTTAAATTTTGTTATCAGGTGATCTTGATCAACGTATAGGAGGTCATGAAAACCATATATATGCATATGCATATGAGCCGTTTGCGTAAGAATCGGAAAATTTTGACGATGTTTGGCATCGGCCAAAAATGTCAAATCGCTGAAACTCTGTATTTTGGGGTTTTCTTGTATGCTGATGAAGATTGGCATATTCATTTTGCTAAAAGATTGGTCGTTGGCTCCAGATGGCGCCACGTCGAAATCGAACTTTTCCTAATATCTAGATTTCGGATGTCAGTAAATATAAGTGCGAATTATTTCCGGGCAGAATTGGATGGCGATCACGCCTGTCTAGTTCATTTTTCATGATTTTTAAAAATAAATTTGTAAGATCAAACTTTTCATAGAGATAAAAGATATCGGAGAGACTACCATAGTTCGAACCCTTTTGATGAGAGGAGTCAAAATGTGCTCAAATGTAAGAAGACACATCGCCATAAGATTTTTGGCTGCAGAAAGTGAGTTTTTTTGATAGCGAAATCGGAGATAGGCGAGAGGGAGGAGAGGCGCAGCGAAAGGAAGAGGTCAACCGAACGAGAGACTCGGGTCGATCAAGGGAAGAGACCGACAGCTCCGACAGCCGATTTCGGTGGCAAAAACTAACTTTAAATTATAAATTATTATATTATTATTATTAAAAATCTAATGGCGATGTGTTTTCTTACATTTGAGCACATATTTTGACTCTCTCAACAAGAACTATGGTAGTCTCTCCGATATCTTTTATCCCTATGAAAAGTTTGATTTTACAAATTTATTTTTAAAAATCATGAAAAATGAACTAGACAGGCGTGATCTCCATCCAATTCTGCCCCGGAAACAATTCTCACTTAATTTTAGTGACATCCGAAATCTAGATATCGGAAAAGTTTCGATTTCGACGTGACGCCATCTGGAGCCAACGTCCAATCTTTGAGCAAAATTAACATGCCTATCGTCATCAGCATGCAAGAAAACCCCAAAATACAGAGTTTCAGTGATTTGACCTTTATGGCCGATGCCAGCTATTGTCCGATTCTTACGCAAACGGGCTCATATAGGAGACGAATCGCGAGAGAATCGACCATTTGAGAGGGGGGGGGGGTCAGCGGAGATAGGATTCAAGTTTGTTCGATTCCGCTATAATTTTAGTTATAAGTATTTTGAATAATGCTCTTTAAAACTGCGGCGTCAGAATTTTGATATCTGTCGTCATCTTCGAGATTCAGAAGGCTAAACTTGGTACTATCACTTTTCGACTATTAAATCGCGCCCGCTCCGTACCAGGGTGTGATCCACGAATTATGACGTGAACATAAAAGTTGTAGAGCATGATGGTAGTTTTCTTTGGAAAAAAGGCCTTCTATCTATATTTTAAACGATGTTATGATCATTTATGTGAGCGCGATTTGATAGGCGAAAAGTGATAGTACCGAGTTTAGCCTTCTGAATCTCGAAGATGACGACAGATATCAAAATTCTGACGCCGCAGTTTTAAAGAGCGTCATTCAAAATACTTATAAATAAAATCATAGCGGAATCGAACAAACTTGAATCCTACCGCCGCTGACGCTGACCCCCCTCAAATGGCAGATTCTTTCGCGATTCGCCTCATATAATGAACGTTGATTTGGAGCGAAACTCAAGATCGCCTGGAAACAAAATTTATATATGCAAATGTAGTTGAGCGCATACTGGCAACAATGAAAGAACTCCCAAGTTTCGAGTCATTCTGCCATGCGAAGGGCGTTGATTTGTGCAAATGGTAGGATTCCAAATGTCCCCCCCCCCCCCCATAAGTACTGCGTGAATTTCCATAAATACGATACTCTTCGGACATTAAATTATATATATATATATATATATTTATGCTATTTCTTTTGCGAAATAACGTGGTACAAAATGAAAAATGGAACATAGTTTAATTACGATTAAAATGGCGAATAACTGGGTAATACGGGAGGTAACCTACTCAGGGGAACTGGTTTGATTCTCATTGTTCACTAAAAGCCTTGCCGCTCTTGGAAAGAAACTATTATGTCTATAGTTGAAAAAAATTTGAGTCCAAGTCCTATCCTTGTATTGATTTATGCACCTATGGAAGAAGTTTTTCTCATTGTGATTTACTGACTGGCCAATCAACAATATAGATTAAAGCATAGATAAAAAATGCATTCTAGTTGCGAATTATTCTTCATTCGTGCAATAATGTTTTGACGGTTTGTGGTAAGAAAAAGGTTGAATTACGAAAAATGGGGCTGACTCCCCATTTTGTAGATGCTTCAGATTCTGTTATAGAACGGCCCTATTTCGATTAATATTTAATACAATTCTCTTCACTCAAATAATTGACGAGGAATGGGAGCTTAGCCAGTTATTCCATCTAAGGAATCACACAATTCGAAGATCTGACAAACGCATTCGAGGAGAAAGAAAGAAAAGCAGTGATTGAAGAGTTACAAATAACTCTTCTTAGATGTGTACAAACGAACTCACAAGGCCCTTAATGACTATATTATATATTCGATGTGATACAATCCCCTTCCTACTTGGCAGTGAATCTGTAGTCCTTATGGTTTTGAATGAGGGGTTCCTTCTTTCTTTCTCCACTCTCCCGCTTACTCATCCTTTCTGACCCTCTAAATACACATCTCAAAACTATCTTCCCACTCTGTGTGCCAGTTGCATTTTATGCTATTAATGCCAGCTTCATTGTTTAGTTTCATATAGTTGGAGATAGAATGAGAACTTGGCAATGTCAATAGATTGGTTATGCATGGTACCTCATTCGGTCACTCCCCCTTCTCCTCTCCTCAATCCTTCTGTCAGTCGTGTGTCCACTTATTCCTCTCGTGATAATGATTGGAAGTGAGAAGGGACTCCCCCTGGTCCTTCTCCTATCCTTCCTTCTCTCATCATCTCGTCCTCTCTTCTCTCCGTTCCATCACTCTCAGATTTGACTCGATTCAAATTCGATTTCTCTGCTTCATCCAACAGATTGAGACTGGAATGATCTCTCTGTCACAAGATGGATGGGCTGATCCATGCAAGGTGGCGTCTGCAGTCCTCCTTCCTCCTCCCCTCCCCCTCCCTCCCCCTCCCTCTCCCCCCTCCTTCCTCATCCTCTCCCAATCCCTCCCAAATCTCCCGCCCATAGCCCGTCCCTCTTTGATCATCATCGCTTTATGATCGACTATGCTATTTGGCAGCCTGTATTCCTTATGGGTCTTCCCCTCATCCCCCCTACCCCGTCCTCCCCTCGCTCCCATCCTTCCCACTCATTCAAAATCATCTCCCTTATGCTAGCTTCTTTTCAATCTACGAATTCCATCTATGAAATTATATCTTTAATAGTGGAATACGATACGTTTTCGACTGAGTCAATTGATGGCCTTTCATGATCCAAAACAACTCTGTATCAGCAGGAAGAATTCGAGTATACCCTCCTTGCAGTCCTATTCGAGTATCTGTACAGTCTGAGTCTGGCTACTCTCTCCCCCTCTCCCCCTCCTCTCCCCCTCTCCCTCACCCCGCCCCTCTCGGGTCAGTCTTGTGAGAGTCTTACGCAAGGATCCATTCTCATTCTGCCAGTCTCCAATCTGCCTCAATCCTTCAATTGACCTACCTGCCAGATATCCTTCTTCCCTTCTCTCGTCTTCTCTCCTTCTCCCATCCCTTCATTCACCAAGTGGACATCCATCTTTCCCTCTCATTATCATTAATATATTTCCATTCATACGATATTTTCCTCAACTTTGTCAATTTTTTATCTGAATTTCTCCTCTTGGATATCTTCTGCCGGTCGTACGTCAGATGATCACCATCGGATAATCAACCTTTCCATCATATTATATTCCTACCTATCAAGAAGTATTCTCCGAAAATACTACAGAAGAGTACTATTTTAGGTGAGGATCCAAGGGTGATCATCCGACCCAGTGTCTTCTTCCACTCATTTCATCACTCTATCGACTCTTCCTTCCTTCTCTTCTTCCATTTCCTCTTCCATGGCCTACCTTTCTTCCTAATCCCTCTTCACTTATTCTCTTCATCTTTCCTTCTGGTGGCGTCTCTTCCCTCTCTACCGTACTCCTCTCTTCCTCCCTGCCCATGAGTGACAGCTCTATGTCTCCTTATTCGTTGATCTCTCTCCTCTCTCTCTTATCTAATCGTAGTTCCTCTTCTAAATCTTCTCCCCAACAGTATGACTTCATTGGGGGACTCCCTCTTCTCCACCTACCACTCCCTCATCCTCTCTACAGGCACAGGTCTCCCCCTACAGCCAATTCCTCTCAAGGTGCATCATCTACCGTATCCCATACCAAATCCTCGATTGCAGACTGAATCTCTTTCGTATCCATCGCCCACAGCTCCAATCGCTGCTCAGATCCCAATAATGCCTTCTCCGTCGACCATGAATACAGCAGGGAGTACGGTAAGTGATCAGATTACGGTCGATCTCCTAAGATTACAAAAGAGTGAATAGCCCTTCCGAATATAAACAGTTCGATGGGATAGATCAACACTCTTTCATCTCTACCGCCTTTCCTTCATATCTCACTCCATTTCAGTTGGATACTACTTCCTCCCCTCCTCATCCCTCCGCCCTTTCTATCAACACCCAATCTTCCTCCATTCATCTCGATGCTAAGTTCTTCAGGTATCACATTCAGTTCTCTCTTACAGTATCCTACAGTACCCTTTAAGTTTCGAGGAGTTCCGATTGACTCTGGAGGAGTGGATGTCTCTCAATTTCCATCCATTCCGAGTAGCATCATCAGAGATGCTCAGAGAATCTGAGGGAACACTCAACGAGACATTTCGATATCGATATATCGTCTACCATTGTGCACACTACGGAAACCCCAGGAGAAGAGGTATCCAAGACTCTTCCCAACTCATTCTTCATCGAGAGAGAGAGAGAGGGTTCGAATGATCTACCCGTGGGAGAGACCTTACTAAGCCCCTTTCTCGGCGTTGATAGAGAGAAGAATTGGTAGTGAGGGAATGGAGAGATGGAAGAAGATAAGGAGACGACCTAAAGGAGAGACTCCCATCTGTTTTTGTGATGGTTCTTTCGTCTTCCTCCCTGGTGGTCTATCTCCCCCCCCTCCTCCCCCCCCCCCTCCGCTCCCTCTTCTCCCCTCTTCTCCCTCACCGCCTCTAATTATGAGTGAGAAGTTAGTGTTCACACCTCTGACAGGTAGATCTGACAGGTAGATCAAAGAGAAGCGAACAGACTCAAGGAGCTCCCCCCTCCCTCTCGAAGAGAGTGCCAGAGGGGGGAATCCTCCACTGATCTCATTGCTGTCTCTCTTTTGTTCCTTCTTCCGTCTCATTTGATTCCTTCCTCCCTCAAATATGCAAATTCGTGCTGGTTGATTTATATGAAGAGAAAGAGAGACTGGAGGCAACTAAGCCATCTGGGGATAAGGACCGAGAGAGGGAGGGGGAGGGGAGGGGATCATGACTAGTTCGACCTTGTGTATCAACCCTACACTCTAATTGTGGTTTGGAAGCTGAGAAGACAGCTGGCTGAATGATGAGGCGTGATTTAGTTGTGGTTAGGAGGGGATCGGCCAGAGGGGAGGACTCTCTAATTAGAGTACCTGAGTGGGGAGAGATCTGTCCAGATGTCTACAGGTGCAATCCAGAGGGGGAGATCTGCTTGCAGGAGCGGGCAAGAGACCGAATCAGAACTACCTGCCCTGTGGATGCACTGCCAATCTCAGACTCAACTACTCATTCACTGATCGATGTCTCAAGATTACCACATTGAAGGTGAAGAGATGAAGAAGTATCACTATCTATGGTCCCTTTCAGATCGAACACTCGAACCACGAATTATCTGCAGAAGCATTCGCCAAATGCTCCATCAAACTCAAGAAATCACCCTCTCAAGGTTGGCATCGTTAGACCTTCTTATTATTTTGTATTACCAGGGTGTACTAGTAAGTGTACTTCATCTCTCATTGCAGATACTCCAGTCGCTGTGAAGAAAGGAAAGAAGAGAGCTGCTTCTGCTTCTACTGATGATTCTGGAGTCGGAGTATCTTCGAAGAAGACTCGAGAGGAGATTTCCCGTCCTTCCACTTTCTCCCCCCTTCCCACTCCACCTTCAGCCACGACTACTCTTGACATTCTCTCTGATACTACGGTGAGTGCCCCCCCCCCTCCATGGCCATTGATCTCCTTCAGAGGGATGATGATTGGATTCCCGCTCCCCCGCCCAACCTTCCTGCCCCTACTCCTCAACGACCTCCTCCCTACAGCATCATTCCTCTCCTGGTAAGCCCCTCTATAGTATCTTACCGTGGCTTTTTCTCTATCAGATGCAACATATCAATTTCCCTGGGAACTTCTCTTCTCCTCTCTTCTCATTCCCTCCTCAGCCTCAGATGGGAGTAATGCATCCTTCCTCTGTCGAGGCCCAATTCACTTTCAAATTCAATGAGGTGTACATTCTTGATTTCATTTTCGCATGAATTTCCGTAGGAATCAGTGTAGATGTAACTGATCTTTGATTTCTGAAGGGTCCAATGGTAACTCCCGTGGTGGAACAATCGACTGAGAACAAAGAGAACAACGAGTTCGTCGATGTGATGGTAGGTCATTCCCTCTCCATCCAATCGATAATCTCCGTACTCTCCAGAATGATGGTGCTCCTTCTCCCCAAGAGTATGCTACTCTTCAACCAGTGAAGAGTGAATGTCTCACCCAGGGACACGACACTTCCAACATCCACCACACAATCGCCACTCTCCACAATCAACTACTCAATGGAGATCCTGACCAGGTGATTCATCGTTGATCTCTCCATACTCATCCAGTCGTTCCTTCTCTTCCAAGATGATCTTTGATCTCTTTAGACTGCTGCTCGTCAGGCTGAATTGCATTCGTTGCTGGCTAAATGGGGAGATTCGACCCAGACCATCTGAGAGTCGTCGCTCTTCCTCTCTTCACTCACATTCTTCCCTTATTTTTAATATTTGTAAATGTAAACTTTATTGTATGTTCAGTATTTTGAGGTCGGAAACGGTATTGAATTCATAATCAGCAGTCCAAAAGAGCTCCCCGATGGTTATCACATTTCCTCCCTTTATCCAGTAATTAAGCAATCATCTAATTTATTAAGTTATTGAGCTAATTGATCTCGTGAGTTCCTTGAGTTCCCAATCTACGAGGTTCTTATCCTATCTCATTCACTTTCCTCGTTCATTCCATTCATCATAATCATATCTTCTCCCAATTCTCTTCTTCAGCAATAAATGTTGCCTAAATACACAAGTTCGAGTGCATGGACATCGAATGGAAGAATATCTTCGTCTTCCCCTTCTCATTTATCCTCGTGATAGATTCTGCTCTTCCTGTCTCAGAACTGTTTTGATAGTTTGTAGTTTTGAAGCAGAAAAATGATTAACTTGTTTGTGTTTTTATTTCTTATTGAATGAGAAGTAATGATTAATTCGAGATAATTCTTCTCTTCCTTTTAATTCTCCTTCTCTTCATCGATGCTGACTGATTCCATGGTAAAGTGAGCCCCGTCCTCTCTCCTCTCCCTAATTCTCAGCTTCGGCTTTTATGCGGAGAAGATGAATATTATTAGTCTCTTAATAGACAACCTTTGGGATGGCAACTTCATTTTGTGTGAGACCTTCTACATAATTCTCATTTATTCTTCAGTTGGTGGAGACAATAAGATCCTGACCCGTGATCATGCCATCGAGAAGGGCAAATTGTGATTGGAGAGACGAATGTTGGTCTTCTTCCTTCCATTCGTCATGCAAAGTGCACTTTGATTCCATCAATTACTCATTCCATTCTCTAGAAAAGCCATGATTTGAATCTCTTCAAGGAGTGGTACAATTATTATAGAAGGGGAATTCTTCACCGATGAGAAGGTGAGCAGAGTAGGCTAGACTCATTGAAGATGACGACGAGATCTGAACAATATTCGAAAATCCTTTTCTTCCCATTGTTGAAAATATTGATAATTCTGAATTTTATAATTATATTGCCAAATCAATTGAATTGAAGTATGTATGTATATTACCAGTAACAGAAGCATCCTAGTTTTTTAATTGCAACACACTTATTAATCTACCTGGAATCACATTGACCATAATTAACGAATCTGGAGTTAACAGCAAACATAGTTATTAATGTAATGCGTGATTCCCTTTCTCCTCGACGTGTCGATGGATTCCTCCACGGAGAAGAAAAGTGAGCATTCAATTGGCAGACCAGCACGAATTCTGAAGACTACCTACATGCATCTATTGACGCCCTCATTCGAACATTCCCTGTTCCAAGTTGTCATGAACATCCCCATTCATCTTCTTCGTCTATTGTCATGAATTCTCTTCTCCGATGATCAAGGAGAGAACCTTCCCCTCAGTGATTCCTCTTAGTCCATCACGAGAGATCGAGAGTGGGGGAGATCCCAATTCGCATTTGCTCCTCCTCCCTCCCTTCCTCCCTTCCTCCTCAGGGCTAGATCGTTCCCCTTTCTCTCTCACTTTCCCTATCTCAGCACGTTTCAATCACAACTTATTCCGCGTATCGCTCCTTATTGCATTCTTCTAAGTGGGATGGCTAAGGAATGGGCTGGATGGGGGGAAGAGAGGAATGGGCTGGATGGGGGAAGAGAGGAATGGGCTGGATGGGGGAAGAGAGGAATGGGCTGGATGGGGGAAGAGAGGACACTCTGCGCCTTCCATTTCCATCCTATTTTTTCCAATGACCTCTTCCGTTCTACTCCCACTCCCTTCTTCATTAACATTATAATCATTCACTTATTGTGCACAAAGCATCTCGAATTAGCAATCATTTCAGTTTTTCATGAATACTTCTTTTTTTTCCAATATCACATCTGAATTTCCTCATTTACTGGATCGTATCTTCTCGAATACTTCACTCGGTCACAGGTAGGTCAAACCTTCTCATAGAGTTGGATCCGTTAGTTCTTTGCTTGATCTATTCCATCTTGGAACTGGTTGAGTTGACTAAGAGAGTGCAGAGATAGAGACTCCCTCCTTTTCCTGCCTCTATTAAGCCACTCTCCTCCAGTCTTTCTTATTCCTCATTTCGAGAAGGGTCAAAAGTTCTCATTTCGTTTCGCGGGTAGCCGAATCGCATGAAACTACTTGCGCATGGTCTTTCTCAATTGTGTGATTGGAGGTTGCTGGAACGGTTGGATGGGAGAAATCTCCGCCATGCTTTCTATCTCATTTCACCGTACGAAACAGCTGTTGAGAGAGTGGAAGAAGTGCCCAATTATGGCATTGAGGTCAACTTATTCCTTCTACAAAGATAAATATGTGGTGTAGGTGTCTACGTGGTGGTTTATCTTCATCCTCATTGAATTCTCTCTTCTCTTCTCGACGGGGAGAGAAGATCGACTCGCTCTGAATGACTCCATTACCAGCATCTCTGCTGGAATGCTCAGTCAATGTTTCAAGTGAGTCCCCCCCCTCCCCCCCCCCCTCCCCCCCTCTCTCTCTCACAGATTCGGGGGTCGAACGGTTGCAATCTTCCTCTATGTTTTCATCTGGAATCACTTCCGAATCCTCGATCTTCCATGGGATTCTCCTTGGACTTGGATTCTTTGCCTCTTCTTCCAAGACTTCATGTACTATCTCGGTCATAGAGCAGTTCACGGTGAGGGATGGGAGGAGTGGGGGGGGGGGGGGGGGGGGGGTCTCTCATCTGGTTTCTCGATCAGAGGCAGGATTCTTCTGGGGTCTGCACACTATCCATCACAGTAGTGAGTACTACAACTTCTCGACAGCCCTCAGACAGGCTGCCATCCAAGATGCAGGACTCGCCCTCTACGATGTACTACAGGTTAGATCATTCCCATTCATTCTCTTCCTTCGTCTGCCGATGGAATTGGAAGGGGTTGTTTCTATCCTTCTTCTTCTCTCCCTCTTTCAGGCTCCATTCATTCCTCCCCCGATATTCCTCGTTCATCGATACTTCAGTGAGATCTTCCAATTCGTTATGCATACCAGTGTGAGTCCTCCCCCTTCTCTCCTCTTCCTGATCTTTGATCTTTCCAAGTTGGTAGGCAGTTGTGGTCCCCTTGGGCTCATCTTCAACACTCCATCCCATCACAGAGTTCACCACGGCCGCAATCCCTACTGCATTGATAAGGTACGATAACTTATGTTCTATTGGAGATTGACTTTTTAGAACTACGGAGGAGTGTTCATCATTTGGGATCGAATGTTCAATACATTCGAGGCAGAAAGACCAGAAGATCCTCCTATTTATGGGTTGATTACGAATGAAGGAACATTCAATCAATTGTGGCTGCAGGTATCGTGTCGTACAAATTCCCAGCTTGTGTAAAATATATCAGGTTGTGAAAAAAGTAATTGTAGATTTTAAAATTTTCGATTCTGAGATACCCCGCCCTTTATTGAATACTGAATATAATATTGATGTGTATACTAGTTGAGTGCTTGAATATATTGGTATTGGCGAACAATATGGTCACCAATAATTTCACCAATATGGTGAGCAAACTTGTAGACAATTTGGGGAGATTATTGGGCGCCAAATTGTAAGGTAGGGTTATTGGGGGCCATATTGGGGAGATTATTGGCCCCCTATTGGGGATATCGGTTACTGTAAGAAAAATCGTCACTCGTATTCCCTCCCCGCTCGCTTTCACTTTCAATTCGTATTAGCAACAATTGGATCCTCTTTCGAGTTTATTATTGCTTCTTCAACAATTAATACACAACATTTACTAACAAAAAATAGGTGAACGGATAACAAATATGATTAAAACTCAATTAACAACAAAATTTAGTCCTATAAATCGATTCTATCATTCACTCGAGAGAATAATATTATTTGGAAAGAATGAATCAGAATTATAATATTCTTTTGGAAAGAATGCATCATAATTATGATCCTAGAGGGCGAAGAAACAAAAAATATCTATGAAAGGGGAATCGACCAAAATTCGACCTTCTAACGGGTTAAACAAATGGGTGTCGATCGCTCACAGTGGGCCGTTTCTTCTGGTGTAATCGACGTATCCCTCGTTCACGTATCGCTCGTGGTTGTCCTCGTGGCCAGTGAACTGACTGAAAATGAAAATAGAGCAAATTAAAATAATTTCAGTCCCTATATCTAATAAAAACAAAAATGTTCACCATATTTGCCAATCACTGTGGTTTTCTATTCTCAATGTAATGTGTACTTTGCGACAAACAGTGTCATCCATTTAATGTTTTTTACGGGGAATGAAAAATTACTATACGATGGTCTTAGAGTTGCGTATTTTTTTGCAAATCGCATTTTTAAAATGGGGATCATCAATACTTAGGGCCGTTTTGGTAGGAGCAAAATAGTCTAAGGTGTGAAAAGTATTTTAGTCAATTATGTTGATACAATGCAAAAATGCCTCACCTTGGCTCCCGAAGTGGCTCCATACTGTGGAGGAGAGGCTGCATCCCGTTCGGTTCGCTGAATATTATGATATTTGGTAACAAAAATATTTTTCCCAGTTTATTAAAATAATAAAAATTAAGAAAATTGAAATTCTATGTTTTGAGAAAAGTAATATTGTACAGTATAAGTCCAACCTCTCCATGATCCCTGAATCCTCGCCCGTCGCTCGTTCCTCGCACTTCAGGCGCATCTTCTTTGCCGAGGAATGACTGAATCATTGTTCTCGTGAACAAAACATATACAGAAAATAAACATTTCTCATAATTGCCCCCCGATTCATTTTTTGAAACACACAAAACGTTTGCTACTTCGCTAAACTGGTATTTTTTTGGCCTTAAAAGGCTGAGTAGATGCTACGCACGCACCAACCCTATCTTACCTTGCTTCTGCGCCTCTGCCCGCCGTCTTCGTCGTCTCGATGACGCCTTCCTCTGCGTTCGGCGGATTCCTAGGATGATTTTGTTTCTATTAAAATTATATATGCTGTACCTAACAGGAATAGGTAAATAATTTATAAAACTTTCTAAGAATACGAACATCTGCTGTTATCCCTAATCTAAATCATCCTTACTCGAATTTCAATGAAGGGAGAGGTCTACGGCTCCCGAATCCCGTCTTCGGGGTGCCCGAATTGACCCTGTCGAATAGTTGTGCTAATTTAATTAAGGGTATAACCAGAATATGGATAAACCCAGACAACATGGATTAGACTATACTACAGGAATGAAATCAAACCTAGCGGGAGGAGTATCCGTACGACGATTCCCACGGCTCGCAGTTTTCGGGGTGATCTTCACTCCACTTCCCGAAGCTCGATACTCCAGAGATGGGGTACTGAAATAGCTCGTGATGAGAACAAACCCAGTCGTTAAGTAGGACGCCCTGAATACCTCGCTGTAGGAGTTCTCTCTCCTCCAATCGATCTATCATGTCGTTCCTCTCCATCAGAATCAGAGAGACCTCTTAAATACATTCAGTCAAGCATAGGAGATTGGCAGCTGCTGTACACACCTGTCGTATCCTCTCTCGGAAGATTCCTCCATATCTCCGTCATCTTCTTCCATTGATGGACGCCATTTTCTGATCGTACTTCGTACGCTGCAAATTTGTGTATTTTTTTTGTCTAGTGTCGTATAACTTGCTCCTTCGTCATCGCAATGGGGCCACGTGGTCTCAGATGAGATAGGAATGAAGGTTCGCCGGTTTCACCAGCTTCTTCCATATCTCGAAGTGCTTCTTCGAGGGTGACACTGTAATGGAGTCGGTCTTTAAAAAAAACGCCAAAACAACTAGCTTCGGAGGAGTCCAACCATCGTTCATTGCCTGTTGAACGAGGACCTTGAGATTCTTCGACTCTTTTCTCTTCAATTGAAACAAGTTCGAGAGCAAACTGATACAAACAAGTGACTGCTATCGAATGAGCAACTAAGAGCGATTGCGAATATCGAGCAGAATTGTCGCTCATTTGATTGCGTAATGCATCCTCCGGCCAGTTATGAGGAAATGCGCGTTAGCAATGCACACTAAAATCAAAAAAAACAAACAGAGAATCAATAAACGTGAGAACGAAATTGGCAAGAGTTCAAAACGGGCAGAGACGCAGAGACGAGTGTCTGTCCTCTGTGCGCTCTCGCCGGGTGCGCGATCGCAAACTGACGCTTTATTGGGCGCCAAATTGGGGAGTTATTGGACACCTATTTGGGAAGATTTCCTGTCGTTATCTTATTGGTCCCCTATTTGGGGAAGGCCGTTTTATTGGTGACCATATTGTTCGCCAATACCAGAGTACTCTTTCCATCGCACATTGATTGAATCATATATGATTCAATCAGATATATCCAATTGGTATTGAGACCACAGTTTGAAAACAATAACCAATTAACAAAAAAATTTGCTTAGTAAGTTTTGGCCTAGCTTTCCATGTCACAGCCTAAAAATACAACATACGGATATCACAATGCAACATTTGAATCTTATCCGCAGTGAAAGGCCTGTCAGAAAATCCATTCATTTATGAACTTGACCCAGACAGAAGTCAACATGAAAACATGTTATTATCGTGTATCCGTAACAATGTATGTAACGATCTCAATTGTAGTAATACGGGAAGTATTGTAGTAATACGTTGTAGTTATGTGAGCATACGATTTTTCTACCAAAACATGTAGCATTTATCACTCTGACATTGCAATTTGATCATCGAAATTCAACTATTTCGAAATGTTTCCGGCATTGGTGAAAAGTCCTAACTTTTGTGGTTAACTGTTAAAGCAACTCTTTGTCTATCAGCTTTCCGCTGGGCTAAGTTAGGGGATAGTTCCCTTTTGAGAAAATTTATTCATTCGCCCTACACTAAAAGTCGAAATTTGTGCTTTGTTGAACTTTATTCAACAATACTGAAAATTTATGTTTTCAATAAGTAAAAAGGACGTGAGCTCAAATGTTTCTCGACGATGTGCAGCAGTATAGTCTACCTTGGAAGCGCACTTATATAGAAGACAGTCTGAATGATCCTCGAAGCAGGAAATATTATCACTTGAGACGTCTTTCCTCGACAAGAGTTGAATTCAATTGTGTGCAACTCGTGATATGCTGAGTGAGAATCAGCCTTAGACCTATTTTTCGAAAGAACTGTCAAAGAGCTTCTCACCACACTACATGATAATGTACAGCCATTATTCCCCACAAAATACGAGAGGCGGAAAATATTTTTAGAAAAGTGTGAAAATATAACATTATATTATATATAATTTATATAAAACTATTTTCCGGATATCCAAAAGGCGTGGTGAGATCCGAACATATGCATGTATTGGCCAAGTAACCCTCTACTATACGCTATCGAGCTAGCTTGAGGTCATAAACGAAACGAATTTTAGGCGTGCTCAAAAATCATGATCCAAATCTACAATTACTTTCTTCACAGCCTAATATTTCGATGTTCATATGAGAAAAATGTTTGTATCTCTCTTTTCAGTCTCGTATCTACTCAATGAGGGAAATTTTAAAATTTTAATTTATTTGTTAAAATGCGGCCTAACTATTGAAATAAAAAAAAGAAACAATCATTACCTCAATACAAGGAATATAAATGATTTAAAGTTTTCAGTTCCACACTTTAATCCATATTTTATTCTTCAAAGCGTGGGAAAGAGACGAGAAGGGAGAACCAAAGTTCAATGGATTCATTCAAAAGGTAACTAATATTATGTCCTGTCTATAAATTCAAGTCGATTCAACGGAGAGATGCATAGTAGCTGTATTAAGTTGAAAGCATCATTCTATCCTCCTGGTTGGTATCCGGGTGTGCCTACTCGCACTTTCTTCCACTGGAAATCACTCGTAGATCCATCCCATGGAGTTCCTGAGGTGAGAGATGAAAAGAAGAAGAGAGGTGATGGCATTCCATCCAGGTTTCACTCCCAGCCATCAAATATAACCCTCCTCTGAAGATTTGGATGAAGGTGTACCTATTCAGCCACTTCCTCCTTCTACTTGCCATCTTCTTCCACTTCGAATACGATAGGTGGGTGAATACCTCCCCCCCCTCCCCCCTCCCCCCTCCCCCTCCTTTCCTTTCTGCGCCAAAGGAAAAGGAGTTCGATCGTTCTCCTTGATTGCAGTCTAGAAAACTCGAAGTAATTATTTGTTCTTTGGAGGAATCACCTGACCTACATTGACTTCTCGTGCAAATTGGGATTCTTCATAGTCTCGATGCAGACATTGGGAAGTTTCTTCGATCGGAGGTCTGTTTCTCTCGAATGGAGGGAGAGAGTGAATGGGAGGCGATTGAGATGGTTCGCTCCCCTTCTGGAGATCCTTCGATGCATGGGAGTTCTCTCTTACTATTCTCTGTTGATGCTCGACCCAACTGGTCCCCGTCCCCATCGAATCTTCCCCTGCACTCTCTTCTCTCTCTCTGCACTCACTATGGCACTCTATGGAATACTCGAAGTAAGTGATGAGAAGATGAAGAGAGACCAGTGAATACTCAGTGTGTCAACAAGAGAAGAATTCGACCGAAGGAAGACGAGAAGAATGTCGCCATCTCAGTGAGTCCTCACGAAGGAAATCCATAATCAACAACCATTAGATGGGAGATCGACCCACTCTGGAGAAGTCTGATTCAGTGGGAGGAGATGGACCCTTCTCGCGCAATTTGTGATATAGCTGCATATTGGGAGAGATTTGCTTCATCGTTGAGTTCTCTAGCTGTACTGAGATTGGAAAGGATCGATAAAGGAATCAATTCAATGAGAAAAAACACAAATGGAGAAGCGTAGATTCAGAATGATGTTGGTGACACATTCGAATTCTGGTGGGATAGCATGTGTCTAACCTACCCGGATCCCAATAATCTTTGATCTTTTCCTACTCTGTCCCGTGTGAACTTAGGAGAATGGACCAACTATCGCCTATATTCGAATACAGAAGAGGAATGAATATTCATCGCAAATCGTGAGAATAAAGAGATTGAAAAAAAGTGCAATGAATTGGATTGGGGCGACAGAGCGGTTCAAAATATAAATCAAATACTCAATCTGGACTATGGATGCCATGCTGTCAAGTAATGGTCTCGCTGCATAATTGAGTATAAATGGAATGGGTCAATTGAGATGACGACGATCGACCATCAAATTGCCCATTCGTATCTCCTAGAAGAAGAATGAATCCAGCTGCTGCCAAGAATTTCCATAATGGGAAACTCAATAAGGAAGAGGTGATGGGGGATTACAGATGAGTACTCAGATGAAGAATAACTTTGGAGTGGAGGATTACTACGGAAGTGTCTTTCACCCTTGTGAGATTAAAGGGAGTTTGATGTGAAATATAATTCTTTGTTGTTTCATTCCTCGCAGTTAATTATGTTGAATGAAGTAAAAAATATTTAATAAATAATTAAATTAAATATTTAAAATAATGAAGCAAAGCTACAGTAACCAAATAAACTGTTCCGCGAATTGATTTGTTGACTACTCACTGCTAACGAAATTACGCCGGGGAAGCCGCCTAACCACGCCCACTCCCCGCTTCGCGGTTGGCATTTTACGTGTTTTATCGATGTTTTCTCGCGGTTTTACATTTTGAATTCACTTGATCTAATAATGTATCACTTACATACACCTTATTCGACCTTTGTGAACGTGGTTTATGACCTGTACGCTTACCTCGCCGTTTCCGCGTCGTCTTTTATGACCGATTGATCGTTTCTATAGTTGCCCTGTCTGTGTGAGAGCGATACTAACAGTTATTTTGAAAGTCTTTATTGCAATAATCGTCTTAGCACAATTGTGAGAGCATATATGGGCGATTACTCGTTAGTTGCCGCTCAATCCGAGTCTTCTCCCATTTCTAGCTCTCCGTCGTTCTCCCCCTCTTCATCCTCCCCTTCCAGTCCATTTCCACCCTCTTCTCCCTCCTCATACTCCTCATACTCATATTCTCCCCCATCTTCCTCTTCTAGTCCGTTTCGCTGCTCGTACCAAGTGTTGATCTCGTCAAAAACGAGGTCAGAAGGGACTCCCAGTCGACGCGCCACCCGTGTTTCTTCCAGTTCCTCCCTCACGCACACGCTCTCTGCCAGAATCTAAATTTTATATTTTATTAAGGGCAGCGTCGCGAGAATTGGTTCTCTTTTTTTCCGTGTTATCTTCCTAGTGTCACTTTACGTGCTCTCACGCGTGCTTGGCTGAGTGCACTCATAATTGATATGGCATTTTCGCGCGATGTCATCCGAATTCTTTTCTGCTTAATATTTAATTACTCATGTTTTTCAACGCAGGATGCGCGCCACTTTTGCAAAGCGGTGCCGACACCTTACAACGCCACCTCGCGAACGTATTCCGCAGGTTCGTGAAAGTTGCGCCGCCACTTCATGTAAGTAACGCCGCAGCTTCGCGAAGTGGCGCAGGCTATTTAAATAACCCAGCACTTTCGCGAAACTGCCGCGTTACTTACATGAAGCGGCGCCGTAACTATCGGAATACTTTCGCGAGGTGGCGTTGTAAGGTGCCCGCACCGGAAAAGTGGCGCGCATCCTGCGTTGGAAAACCGGAGTATTTTGTGCTAACCTCCTTTCGCCACGGGTGTGGTCCCGATTCCCTCTTAGTCTTCACTGATGGGGCAACTCTGCCTGGCCGTTGAACAATGTTTGCGCCCTTATCCTTCCGCAATCCCGAAGAATAAGGGAATTGTGGTGCAGCATGCTCAGTTTCATCTTGATGTTATAGAAGAATGGGGAGCTGCGGTTATAATGATATTATATATTTCACTACCCCTTTCATTACCATGCGAATCGCTTAGGAGCATACATTAGGGACAGTGAATGATAGGATTCATTTAGTGCCGTATCAATAAGCGAAGAACTGCCGAGAAATGCCTTCTCGAAGTGTTTTGAATACAACATTTCTTCAATCAGTTTGTAATCTTTCGAAGTTGCCTGTTCAGAAAGGATATTTCATGAAATATTTAGTGGCAGGAAACCTTCAGAGTAGGGCGGGGCGGGTCTCCTTTCTTCCTCCTTTTCAGTTTTTCGTGGTCGCAATTTGGAACTTCTTTCCCTATTCGTATTTCGATTAATCTCATTGCTATAATTGCATGCCCACCGTCTTCCAGCTGTGCTTGCCCTGCACATGCATTAGGAAAGATCGAACCAGTTCCAAAGCCTTCGGTCTGTCTTCTTTTTTCGGGAAATTCTTATGGCAATAAAACAAATGGTTGAAGAAGGAAGAATAGAGTTGTGCGAGAACTGGGGAGGCCTTCATTGCCTGTGTTTTCGATTATAAATTTGCTCATTTGGTCGATCACACACCTTCCACCATTCCTTTTTGAGTGGTTTTTGAGTATGCCACCAATCGTTCTCTGCCACAATCGACTTCGTTTTTGGATGTTCTCGCAATTTCTTATCTACCATCTTGTTCCTATCCGAAACGCGCGATCTAAAATTCATTTGTTTGGCTTGACCCTTTCGTGGGCACTAGGTTGGGTGCATAGCTGTGCACGAGCCGCCCATACATGGTATGAGGGGTGTTTTCCCGGGAAGGCATCCCCATACCATGTATGGTCATGGTGATAATCGATAGTAGGCCATGGGGAGGTCAAGACTAAGCACCATAACCAATCGATAATGCATTATCGATTGATACCGTATATATGACTACCGTAACCCCTGATTATCGCAAACTAACTTTATTTTTTTTAAAGTCCTGATACCGTGCCCAATAGATTCCACAGTACTCAAGCAACTACAATAACCCAGTTACATGGGTCAAATATGTTAGGATAGTAATTTCATGCTCGATGTTAGATTTTTTAGAAAAATGTTTGATTCAAAGAACAAGACCTGACCCAAGGAACTGGGTTACGGTATTCACTTGGGTACTGTAGAATCGGTTAGGCACAGTACCAGGACTTTAAAAAAATAAAGTCAGTTCGTTATAATCGGGGTTTGCGATAGCCATATAATGTATCAATCGATAATGTACTATCTATTGGTTATGGTACTTAGCGGTCGCACGTTCAATGATAGATCGCGAGAGAGCATGTGTGGGAGAGGTAATATATTTTGTTAGTGATATTCTTATAGTCAGCTCACTTTATCACAAAGCCGTCATCTATTAGTTCCACCATCGCTCGTAGAACCCCAGTTGATTCCATTCTGATCGATACACCATCCTCTATATTCTAACCATATATTTCGCACTATTCCAACCTATTCCCGGCTCCTTTTTGTGCACACTGCACCCTGCGATTGCCAATTTCGTCTTCGCATCCATCACTGTGGCTTTACAATTAGAACCATTCCATCCTGGATTATCATACTGCCCGTCGATGGCAACCGATATTCCATCAGGCTGTAATTTATTGTCCAATGCGCTTATTTGCCGTAGTTCACCTCTGCGGCATTCTTTGAAACTTCCCGTGCATCATTTTGCCAGATCAGGAAAACCCTCTCTATCGCGGGACAACCGATGTCGCGGATTGCCCTCCGCATGGCTCGTTCACTAGGGAGGCCGAGACCGAGCAATTTTCCGAAATCGTCAAATCTCTGAAGCGATACGCATTTTGTTCGTTTTTGCGCGATTATTATTCTCACCGGGATTTGGACTCCAGTTATGAAGGCGGCAATGGAAATCGATTGGTTCCCCTCGAATACCTTACTCTTCCCCTTTCCAATTTGCTTTTGACTCTGCCAACAGACGAAGGCGCCGCACGCAAGACAGTCATACTCGACAGTGCATGCGCATCCTTCCTCGCGCACTATTATCAAACTTCTATCGAGCAGTTTGCCGCATTCTTTGCATCGATGAAACAATTCCAGGAGTTCCTCGTGTCCCACAATCCGAAACTTAGTCTCTCCCCGTTGAATCGATTCATCGTCGTCACTTTCCTCACTCTCTCCATCACTTTGACTAGATGGCACATACTCCGACCCCTGTGAGAGAGCTACAGTAACCCTATTCGAGATCTGACCTACCTTATCGATTGTCGTTTCCGTTCGAATACTCGATTGAGTTTTTAATCGTTTCGGAAGTGTTGCCATATCGCCATAATACATCTCGTCATTGTGATACCCATTCAGGCCAAGGGACTCGACTCGAAGAGGAGAAGACGGACGAGCGGGCGAGAGGATAGGAGGAGTGGCCAGGCCGGGCTATTGATTTATTGTTTTTTTTTAAACTTGTTTTGTAGAACTAAGCGCCGAAAACAGTAGATAATTTGCCAATTTTGATTCAGATTAGATCGGGAAAGTCGATTTATATTATTAGTCAAAAAAATCGTTAGTAATGACTAACTTTTGTTACCGAAATCGATATATTTTGTCCATACATACTTTGATTGAATGGTTGATAATTTGAGGCATTTTTTTCAGTATAGTTTCCTTCAAATGATATCCCGTTGGCTCATCCCATCGAGCAAGGCTGTATGAAGAACAATCAAAATGATACCCGAGCCGTAATCATGGAAAAGGTTGCAATTTTATATTTGACCAAACATTGAAATATAAATCTGCCAAGTGTGAATTTTTGAAAAAAAAATCCTTTGCGCCCTGTGAATTCCAATTCGTAATTTTTTTTTAAAATTAGACATTTTGGATGGATAAACATGTATGAATTCAATTGGTAGGGAATAGGGGAGGTTGTGACACAAGCCCAACTTATTACCAATAGCTGATTATTCAACTTGTTAGCTGCTTGAGAGTTGTTTCATTGTTACCAGTATGCGCACCACTACATTACTCTGATTTGATCCGGTGACCAGGTGATAATGAGTTTCGCTTCCCACCTATGTATGGGATCATGGTTCAATTCTAGTAATTGAGAGGATAGCAGTGGTTTGATGAACGCAAACAACCGTATCCAATTGATACTACAGTACCCACTCAGTTTGATGGATCAGCTTCAGTTGGTTAGATCACACGTTTGCAAAAACAATCCTTGGGTACTGTACTGCATTAACTGTAGTATCGATTGTATACGGTTGTTTGTATTCATTAAACGACGGCTTTCCACTCTACCAGAATCGAACCATGACCCCTACATAGGTGGGAAGCGAAACTCATTATCACCTGGTCACAGGATCTAATCAGAGTAACGTAGTGGTGCACATACTGGTGACAATGAAACAACTCCTGTAGCTAGATCTAATATACAGCAACCTGTAATGCGCAGTATTTTTGTCACTCTCTTGACAAGAAAAAAATCATAGCCATTTATATCGTTCGAAAACTTTCTTTCTGACTTCTCAACACCAGTCGTTAATTACATGGAAGATAGCAAATTAGGCTGCGAATCAATGTGAAATCGATTTTTTAGTGAGTATGTATGCAAGGGAATATTTCGATATGTGAAGTGTGATGCGCGAAATGTTGGGATGGATAATGGTGAAGGAATCAGGGGATGGGAAGATGAGAGAGTATGTAGACCGATGAGGGACGAGAGATAGATAGAGGCGATTCAAGAGATGACAAATTCTCTATTCCTTCTCTCCACCGTTCACAATCTCTTCTCCTACTCCTCTCTCGAATCCCATTTGTCTCTCTCTCTCCTCCCTCTCTTTCTCTCGTCCCTCCTCGTTCCAAACACTTTCTCATCTCTCAACACTTCGCGCATCACGCTTTGCTTTTCGAAAAGTTATGCCCTTGCTTTCCCAATCACTAACTAATATATCGATTTTCGTTTTCTCCTCTCACTAAATATGCACTGATTCTCCTAGTTTGTGATCTTCAATGAAGTTAACAACGAGTAATGATGAACTGTCAGTGCGAAACAAATGCAATAAAAGCTTGTGATCTGCCTCTTTTCCATTATTCTGAAAGAAATTGCTCAGTTCTCAAAATCACACCCTTGGCAGATTTCTGTTCCACTAACTGGTCAAATATAAAAATTGCAGCCTGATCCATGATTCCAGGTAGGGTTGGCTGACTAAACTCTTTATTTTACTTGTGCTTTCGTTTGTCGGGCATAGAGTGCAGAATGAGGAGATAATTTCATACGAAGCCAACTCTACTTCTAGTTCGCAGATATTTTTGAAATCTCTATCGTATTACATTTCTGACGTAAATAAACATGACTTCATAAATGCATAATATAAAGATACTATTCCCTAATTGTGTTTCACATGCTTCTCCAAAGTTGATTGTATCGTCATTGTTTGATTTATGTATAAACTTTTTGTTCATTCGCTAAGATAGTTCGAATAGTATAAACGAGTACTGTTTACAGTATCATTATTGCCTTGTCTATGGAAGCGTATAAACTGTTTCATGCTAACCTCGTCCACGTCCATCTCAGAGTCAGAGGCAGCGGGCGTAGCAGATACGGTAGGGTTGCGGTATCGCTGTTGAAGTCGCTCAAATTGAAGCTCAGGCCTTAGCGGGCAGGTTTGGAGAGAAGGCGAAGGATTAGGACGACACTGAATCCATGGGTTGTTTAATTAGTATAACTGATGTGGACGTCCACTAATCATTACAGTTTGTTGATATAGCTCGTTTCTTATGTAGTGGCATAGTTAACCGACGAGATAGTGTAGATAGACTCACATCCTTAGGCAGGCCAACTGGAGAATCAAAGTGCTTTGAGCACCATCGTATGTCTGCCCCCTTGTCTATCTTCTGCCGGTAGTCCGCCAGTTTTCCCATGGTCTCCTCTTCAGTCAACCCAAGGCGATCAATCCACCTTTTCTGCTCTGCTTCCCGTGAGTTTGCGTAAAACTTTCGTAGCGTATCATCAACCAATGAACAGAGGTAACACGTTCGTTTTCGCTTCAGTCTGAAATCTACCGCCCAAGGTTATCGACGAATATCGAAACGATAGCGAACGTTGTACACCATAAACTGTGTTATCAGGATCAAAATGATAATTATGCGCATCTTTTGTTCAAATCGACATTATAAATACCGAAAATACACAATAAATAATTAAAATTAAATAAAAATCAATATTCCTGAGCTACGGTAGAATAGTTGTGTACCGAGCGTGCAGCGAGTGTGCTCCGGGCGATCCCTCGCATAAACCACTTTACGGCTCCGGATTCCTGACTTTGTTCGCTTCTAGTAGGTTCAAAATTAAACAATGATTTTTCGTATTTTTCCTGTTTAATCATAACCGAAAACTGCGTTTTCTGAGCTCAACATGCCTAAACTAGCCGGCTCCCTTTAAGACAGTGTCCGTTATCCCTCCAGATGGGTTCGCCCTCAACGACGAGATTCCCGTATTGAAAGTGAAGGATCCGAATGCACAATGGTCGATGGACAGAGATATGCATTCTCTGCTATCACCATTGTCAATCCCTTCAAACTTAAGCTTCTTAGGAAAAGCACAAATGTCGCCCATACAATGTACTCACACAAATAGGAATAGTGCATTCATCAAAAGTCAAATAATCGAGATCAGTGCAAATATACAAGCGGAGCACTGCTTCAGTCCATTCATTTACAAACAAAATAAGTACATTCATCACAATCGTTTGTTGGTGAGTATCGATGGGTATAATTAGTAATGGTCATTCAGTCAGTAACAGTGAAAGAGGAAGTAACCCGTGGGGAGAGAATCGATGGATCAAATGGAAAGAGTGGAGGGAGGGAGAAGGGAGAGAGATCTCAGTGGAGTGGAGGGAGCACGGAAGGACTGGCAAGGAGAGCAACTTCCTCGTATCTCGATCGAGAATACTTCTCGAACATCGATCGTTGCTGAAAGAGGGGAGATATGATTGAAGAGGGGGGAAGGGGTCACTCACCTCAGATTGGGAGGCCGCATTGAATGCATTGAGGAGGATGGCCATGGGTTTCTCCAATTGAGTGAGGGGAATGCCAGTCATCTTTTCCATCTCTTCCGTCCATGCAGCAGGACCAGTCATGAGATTGGAGAGCGCGAGAGAAGCAGAGGCGATCACAGAGGGACGGAGGCCATTCAGGGAAGTGAGAAGGAGAGAGAGATCGCCCAGATAGTGAGCCAGCCACTCCGTCTTCTCAAGAGAGAGACCATCAGAGAGGGGAGGGGAGGGGGGACTCACCCTCGAGGGCTTAGTCACATTCAGCATATGGGAGACGAACCATTCCACAGTGGGCACGGAGATGTCGAAACGGAGATAGTTGAGCATCTTCGACTCCATTCGAAGAATCTGGAAGTGAGACAATCATCGGTCTTCTCTTCTCTCTTCACTCACTTGATTCTCACTGTAGCTGTCATCAGTGACATACACGAATTCCTTCAACTCAGGAGGATGAATCTGTTCGTACTTCGAGGCGATCTCCAATCCATTCATTATCCCCATCCCAACTATCTTCACCACTCACCATCAGGGCAGCAGTTCCCACCAGTTGCACGTTTGGTCGAGAGACGGAGCACATCATGAGCAATCGATCGATGAGAGATGCAGTCAGATGGAGTGTCTCCTGAAAGGAACGCATCAATCAATACTTCCAAATGGCAATCTTCACTCACCGATTCCATATCGTACTCCACCATCACATCATGCAGCCAATCGATAAGTACTCGTCGCATGTTATCGTTCAATTCTGGCTGCTTATCCCATCGCAATCGCACGAGGAAGGCAGTCTCCCTGTACCAATCAATGAAATCAGTCTACCGTAATCCCATCCTACCTCATTCTCATGTACTCGAACATGTCGTGTACCATCTCAGCGGGTGTATCGTAGGCAGTCACGGGCATGATATCAGGCACCGTGAAGTATTCACTTCCTTCGCCCATCGACGGAGACGCCGCCCCGCTCTGCATCCACAATTGGGTTACGGTATCAGAGTACGGTACTCACGGGTTCTCCTTCCCTAATATCAACATCGATCGAGGAGAGGGGTACACGAGGAGGCTGAAAGTGATAATGAGCCAATCTGAGCAACAAATGGAATTAAACGATACCTGAATCCTCTCGAGTTGTTTCACGACGTTGAGCTCACTGTCTCCATTCTCATCGATGAAGACATCGAATGTTGATCCTCCTTTCTTCGCATACTTGGCTCCGATTCCCGTAGTAGAGGAACGAGTTATCTGTAACAAATATTGTAATCGAAACAACTAATACTATGAAAAAATTGAGCAATATCGATAATATAAATGAAGGATACCCTGGGATGAAGGAGTCCCTTGGGAGCAGCGATAGTGGGTATATTGGAGGGACGGAGACCGAGAGGTTTGCCATTCGCCTGTCCCCTCCCATTCCTGCCCTTCTCCACTCCTTGGAGGACTGTGGATTGACGAGAGATGTGAGACATCTGAGAGATCGGAGATGGCAATCAATGGAAAGGGAGACTCACTCTAGGAGCGGGGGACATGATCAACCAATCGGGAAGGGGACAAAACTAGAGAATGGCTGGGAGAGGAGAAGGGCAACTCACCTGGATTAGATTTGTGTAGACTAGAGATGGAGAGATCGGGCTATTTCATTCAATGGATCTGCAAGGAAATACTTAAGCCAAAATAAAGGAGAAGGGCAGGCAATAAAAAGATAGAAAAAAGCACCACGAAGCAGAGGGGGGATGTCTATATTGAGGTTTGAGAAGGTGGAAAATGTGAAGTAAGTAAAAGTGAAAAATAATTGGACAAATATGGGGTGTAGTGGACCGGACTCGTAGATTAATCTCTACAGATTCAAACCATAGAGACAAACAAGAGAAGGGAAGAGGGACGCCCGGATGGTGCGAGAGATAAGAGAGAGTGAGGAGGGACTCCCTCCGAGGGAGGGAAGCGAGAGCTCTCCCCCCATTCTGATCTACCCACTCACTCCTAACTCTAGTACCAATCGATCGACTGTATTGGGTAGAGTAGATATAGAGAAAATCTATGTAGTTTTTTTTAAACAACGCTACGTTTGCTAATTAATTATAATTTCGTGATTCATGAATTGAACAAATTACTTATTCCTCATGTCAGAACACTTTTTTAGAATGCCACTTTTTTTAGTACTGAAGTAAAGATATAATATCCATAATAAGGGAATAATATAAAGAAGATAGCAGTAAAGGCCAGAGAGATCGGGCAACTCGGTTGGCGTCTGTTCATTTAGCTGTGGCGGGCATACGTACAGTAATCTCAGGTCTTTCAGCGATGGATCGCTCACATTAAAATACCGCATTACCAATATTTTTTAAAACTGTGTGTATTTTACGGCATTATTTTAAGCTTCTATTGTAAGTTATTTTATAAGAGAAAATACAGAAAATAATTTTATTAATTAAAATACAGAGAGAAAACAATCAACTGAGCAGTTGCAATGACTTACAGTAATCTCGGTGTATTCCCCTCGCGAGGCGTTTTCCTCGATTTTCCTAAATGCTTTTTTTACAATTGTAACTGTTAATGTTCTTGAAAAATCGGTCCTTAATAGAGCTTCGTTCTTTCCAGCTATGCTCAACTCGAAGCTCTCTCAGAAAATATGCCAGAGCACTAGGATCACGAATCCGCAAGCAGGTATTGACCATTAATTAGTTCAATCAGCTTTTAATTATCGTTTATAAATAAGTAGCGTCTGTATTCAGTGAGGTTCGTACGTGCTCGATGGGAGAGAACTTACCTCAAAGATCTCTACCACCGAAGAACTCTTCTCGGAGCTGATCCAGTGATCAGTCGTTCTGCATATCCCAACTGGTTTGTCTGTTAACATTTGGGTTCCGTGAGAGTGCATTGTTCTGAGTCTCTCCGTGCCGTGTTCCTTGATCACTAAGAGCTCGGTCCTTCTCCAGGGGTCGGTTCACGGCACGTTTTTTTTGTTCTCGCCGATGAACCGACCCCTTTTCAGGGTGCGCGGTCATCACACTTCTGCATTCGCGTGGACTCCCATCAAAAGTGCAATCGATACGACCTCGACAACATTCAAGGATAACGAAAAGTCGATGCAGGAGATTGTGGATGATTTAAATGCGAAGATCGCGAAGATCCGTGAGGGAGGAGGAGAGAAGGCGCGTGCTCTGCACAAGAAGCGAGGGAAGATGCTTGCCCGAGAGAGGATAGATGCTCTGGTGGACGAGGGATCAAGTGTGCTCGAATTGTCCCAATTGGCTGGCTACGAGATGTACGGGGACGAGGAAGTGCCAGCGGGAGGAGTGCTGACTGCAATCGGCCAGATCGCAGGTCGACTCTGTGTCATCGTGGCCAATGATGCCACTGTCAAGGGGGGCACGTACTACCCAATCACAGTGAAGAAGCACCTCCGAGCACAGCAGATCGCAGCTGAGAATGGTCTGCCATGTGTGTACCTCGTAGACTCGGGAGGAGCCAATCTACCCCGACAGGCGGATATCTTCGCAGATGACAGACACTTCGGCCGCATCTTCTTCAACCAGGCAACCATGAGCGGTTGGTCTTTTTAAAGTCTCGACTATGTAATTTGTGGAAAACAGTAGTCAATATTCGTGTAATGTTCAAAATAATTCGAGTTTCAAGCCAAATCTTTTATTTAAAATATGCTGTGGGAACAGGAAGAGTAGTTAAACCAGCCTCATAATATTTTAGCTTGAGCCTAAGTAATACATATATAAATTTTCCTTCCCATAAAGCTTTGGTTAGGGATGATAAGGTTCTAGAGAAGGTGGGTGGTAGGAGATGAGTTTGCGGGGCCTGGCACTGAAGAAGGAAAATGTCAACATTGGCTCTCTCTAGCTCAAAATCTGACCGAGATACAGATCATTAAAGTCATATGTAATTTCAACCCTTTAAAATGCTAATTTCCAGGTGCGGGCATTCCTCAGCTGGCAGTCGTGATGGGTTCATGCACTGCGGGAGGGGCGTACGTACCTGCCATGAGCGACCAATCGATCATCGTCAAGAAGACGGGTACGGTATTCCTCGGAGGACCGCCCCTTGTAAAGGCTGCCACTGGAGAAGAGGTCAGACTTATTCATGACTATGTCAAGATGGACCTAAAAAATCGATTAACTTAGAATTGAACCTCAAGTGGGTACAGGCACGGGGCTCAGTTGGTGTACAAAAACTCGGGTTCGGGTGTCTCATTCAAATGTTTTTTTCCCGACCCGCGGGTATGGTATGTAGTAGATCACATCAAACGCTTTTTGTTGATATATAGGGACATCCAATTAAAACTTCAAAATTTTTCGAAAATTCAGAAGGGTAAGTGATAGGGTAATGGAGGACGTTGAAAAAGTATAGCGTCATTAGAATTTCATTAAATGCTAGTCTCAGTGAGTATCACATTCGTTCTCTAAGCTCCGCCCATCGTAGCAAGCGAATCCAGCGGTTCGAAAAAACATCATTGCGAACCTTAATCAGAGTCTCTTTACGAACAAGAATTGAGTTTATTATGCGATCCATACATTTTCATATCCTCGGACTCCGAGGGTACCCACTTTAACATAATTTAGTCTGTCCGATATGGGAGTAGGCTCAAAAGATGCGCTGTGGGGCGCCGATATCAAATCACCTCATTTGTAGCGACTTATATTGCCATCCAAATGAACGGGGGGCACTTATATGCAAATACAGTAATTGTTTGCATTTTTCCAATTAAGTCCTAGAGACTCGGGAATAGGCTCAAAAGATGCGCCGTAATGTACAGATAACAAATCACATCCTTGGGAGCCACTTATATTGTTTCGCCGAGGCTAATGAAAATGTATGATGCGATCTATTATGTTATACACGCAACTATTTTCCTATGTTGCGTTAACAATACGTCTTGAATAAAGCCTCGGGATTTTACAAGTAATTGTACGCAGCAGTGGACATATACCCCTTAGAATAATTCTCGACAACAACGCACAGAAATTGTGGAACTTCCAATTTGTCTTGTAATATCAGTGATAGTGAGTTTATAGAGATTTACAGTCGGGAGGCATGGGTGAACTCTTTCATGAAGGTTTTGATTGACGACTGATTCCATTTTTGATTGTTAAGTATTATATTTCTCTTGTTAGTGCGAATGGGGCGTGCAAAATTTCGTTACTCGTTTATTGATGAAATAAAAATAGAAGAACGAAGGGTAGATGACGGAGATAAGAGAGGGAGGGAGGGAACCTTTGGAATAGGAGAAATACGGTAGGAGACAGTATACTACAAATTTTCTACGCAAAGGAGCGCAGATGTTGATCACATTTAACTATTACTTTTAAATACAACATGGATTAAATTTCTTTTAATATTAATAACAAATAAACTCCTAAAATATAATTGTTCAGATCTCGGCGGAGGCTCTGGGAGGCGCCGATCTCCACTGTCGTGAATCGGGAGTGACTGATTACTATGCCCATTCTGATTCACATGCCCTCCATCTCGCCCGATCGGCAGTGGCTGGAATGGGAGTTGGACTTCCTGATGGTCCCTCCCCTTCTCGTGCATCAGAAGAACCCCTCTACTCTCCCGAATCCATCTATGGAGTTGTGGGAACCAATCTGAAGAACACGTACGATGTGAGGGAAGTGATCGCCCGTGTTGTGGATGGATCCAGATTCGACGAGTTCAAGCCCTTGTACGGGGAGACGCTCGTCACTGGCTGGGCGCATCTCTATGGTCGTCAAGTGGGAATCCTCGCCAACAGCGGAGTTCTATTCGCGGAGTCAGCAGTCAAGGGAACTCACTTCATAGAATTGTGTGCACAGAGGAAGATCCCCCTCATCTTCCTCCAGAACATCACTGGATTCATGGTGGGAAGGGATGCGGAGGCGGGAGGAATCGCTAAACATGGCGCCAAACTGGTCACCGCTGTCTCATGCGCAGCCGTACCCAAGATCACTCTGCTTATCGGAGGATCATACGGAGCAGGCAACTATGGAATGTGTGGAAGGGCATTCGGAGCCAGATTCCTATTCATGTGGCCTAATTCGAGAATCTCAGTAATGGGAGGAGAACAGGCTGCGATGGTTCTGGCTACTGTGCAAGAGGAGAGAAGGAAGAAGGAAGGGAAGGAATGGACGAAAGAGGAGGACGAGAGACTCAGAAGACCTGTGTTGGAATCGTTCGAGAAGGAGGGGCATCCTTACTTCGCATCTGCCAGACTATGGGACGATGGAGTCATCGATCCCAAGGATTCGAGGAAAGTACTTGGATTGGCACTCGAAGCAACTCTTCAGAGACCAATCAAGAAGACTGACTTTGGAGTCTTCCGAATGTAGATAGGAGAGGTTCCTGTCCATTCCACATATAGATTGAATCGATTAGAATCAGTTGTGTCTCTATTTTCACATATTTAATATTCACGATGCAAGAGTTGTTGCTGCCATATGTTCAGGATTGTACGACGTGTGATAAAACGCGAAGATAAAGAAAAAAACGTTACTAATGAGGAAAACCGAGCTCTTAGATGCATCTTCCTTGTCTGTCTTCCCTATCGCGAGAGTGCAATATTGAAAGAGTGGGGCGAAAGTGATGCGATAACAACCTCTCAGGAACTACTCTGCTGAAATATCAGCCTTCTCCCATCGACTGGGCGCCCCAGACATCGACGAGTCAGTTTTTATAGGAAGAAGTTTATTGGATGTGCTGTACGAGTTTTCAGCAGATTTATGAAGTCGGTCACGTCTGATACTCACAACTAGCAAATGTATATATATTTATGCTATTTCGTACGAAATAACGTGAGATAACATTTAAAATAGAACAGGAAAATTCATGACCATGAGAATCAATAGTTAATGACTGGATTAAAGGGTCATGAAGTCAGGAGGATCTACTCAGGGGAACTGGTTTCATTCTCGGAATATACTAAAAGCCTTGCCGCTGTTGGAAAGAAGCTATTGTGTCTGTAGTTATGATTCGAACCAGGGTTGTTGAAGTTCATGCCGTTTCGCGTGTGGTAAATTTTGAAATAATGTTGTTTTCGGTTGGATATACTATATTTGCCTCGGATGAGATTTGTGGCTACTCCTACATCAATCGTTATTCTACGCTTCTCTAAGGACTCAATGCCTAGTTTCTTATTGCGGTCGAAAGCGGTAGGCATATTTTCCCAAGTATGATCAAAACAGCGCATAAATAAACGACGTGTGAAGTAGTTTTGTACCTTTTCGAGTTCCTTTTTATCCTTGTTTTGGTAGGGGTTGAAGACGGAGGAAGCGCTTTCTAAAATCGGTCTGATGTACATTGCGTACGTTTTGAGGAGTACTTCTATATTTTTGGTTCGTAAAGCTCTTAGGATAGTGTGACAGGTAGTTTTGGCCTTAATGGATATGGTAGTGCAATGATCGGAGAAGGAGAGGTTTTTCTGGATAACAAAACCGAGGTCTTTTACTGTGACATTGATGGTATAATTTTGAGATCAGAAGTGGTGCGTGCTCTGACGACTCGTTCGTTCCTCTCTCGGTCAGATGTAGAGAGTGGAGTGGAAGCCCCCTTCCCTGCCGGAGAGGACGCAGCAGTCAATGGAGAATGTAACGATGAACTAGTCAACAAAGGTTAGAAACGGGTGTGAGATCGAGGATAATGAAGAGGAGAAGAATATGGAATAGGCGTAGTAATATGCACTAAGATTTCTATGATGGGCACGTTGAAGAGTGCAAACACTCGTTCTCGTTTATTTGAATGGGGTTAAATATGTCCCGTTCCTACAGATTCCCAACTACTGGAAAAGTCGATCTCTGGCCAGCTGCGTCATTCTTTCCCTCTTGCTCCCGAGGAGTTCATTCAAGTTGTCAGTGATTACCTCCTGGAGGATCACGTCATTGGAGGGGTCGCCAATCTATTGGGTATTATTTTTTTAACTATATAGAAATGTATACACAGATATATGGACAATGAGATGAATGGCACTTTTAGGTGTTGATTCGGTGGTTCGTACGGGAGAGAATCCTCCATCGACAGAATCGTGTGCATCGTGTGTGAGAGCACTGTGTGCCGCCATGGGTATGTCTTGGTCTTGTCTCTCGAATCAGGGTGGGATTGCAGGGGAGGAGAAGACTCGTCGTCTCACTGCAGACTACCTCATGCCCCGTCTCTACGATGTAGACTTCATCGATGCTTTCCCTCTTAGGTACTCATTTTTAGTTTTAGCCTACTGGTATTTGTTGATAAAATGGATTGCCATTCAGAAATCCTTTGTCTGTCTTGGAACAGATTCACAAGAAGAGCGGAGCAAAGGAGGTGAGTACTATACTCATGTTTGCCTGGTTTTTATTATTGTGGTCCACTCTGATGTGCGACCAAGGTAGATTCAGTGTTGGAGGCAAAGTTGAAAATGCTAGATTCTAAATTGCAACCGCTAAAAGTTGAAGATTTGAATACATTAATGATTGGAGTATCCGAGATTGGAATGATGATCTAGATGAGGCCTGCAGTAAGAGTGATGGGTTAAGGTGGAGCCTCGTTTGGTTCGATCGACGGGGATTGTCTCTGCCCAGCCAGTGTATGTTGTAGCCATCTATAGAGACAAGAATGAGGTGAGCATACACACGAATTGTGGTCGATACTCGAATGGCTCTGAAAGTAATTCTCTTTGAGATAATCGGGGAGAGTGCAGGAGAGACTGTCGAGATTGCAGTAGACATGGCTGCCAGAGAGGGATTGACGAGGTACCTCATAAAGTGTTTGATGTGAAATGAGGGATGGATGTGTTGTAGATCATGGGGTCTCTCGGCGGAGCGACTGCTGCTGGTGGGAGAGAAGAGCATCCAAACACCCCCGGAGTGCTATGTGAAGGAAAACACTAAATTGGCCGATATCTGTGATGAAGGGTACATTCACCATTTCGTACAAATAATGGGATGATATATTTGAGAACGGACCTTTCACTCGATTTTGATTTCGATCCGGAAGAGGAGCCAATGAGTATGGTTGAGGCAGCGATGCGATACAAGAATGAGGTGGGTGATTGATTGATCCCCTCATCCTCCTTTACCCTCTCAGATCGAATCCGTCGTTGGTAAGTCGTACACTCGTCGCCTTCGTCACAAATTCTCACGAGGAACTCTCGCTCGTCGTTCTTTCAGATATCTGGTCAAGCCGAAACCATACACTGTCAGTTAGAAAGGAGACTAGTAGAATAGTTAGTAGGCCCATCCATTGTTCCCCCATATGCCACCCTCATTGTTACTATTATTGCTCTATGAATTACACTTTATCACTTCATGTTTATGTTTGAAACACGTACGTGTAAATTATTCGCTCGATAAGAGATCGGCATAATATAAGAACGAGATCGAAAAAAACGAGATCATATTTACAAGAAATATTGATGAGTGGAGAAACCAGTATGTCTACAGACCCATTTTCTTCTTTTTGAACGCTGGGGGGCCGTTAGAAGTGGACGAAGTGGGCAGTTCAATGGTGCGCTCTCTCTTCTCTTGACTCTTCTCCATTTCTCCCTTGCCCTCCCCCCTCTCTTCTCCCTCGATTCCATACTCATATTCTAGGATGTTCACTACAATCTTCAGTTTATTGTAGTCGACGAATCCCTCTGGGAAGCACTCCATGATGGCCTTCAGATACCGAATGTCTGCAAGGGGGGAGGGGGGGGGGGGGGTGAGGGGGATAGGGAGATGCACTCACTTCTTCCCACTTTGTTCTTGATCTCTTCGTGCACTGCCTCTCTGAGATCCCGGCTGATATTGAGTGCCTCCAAGTGGAGAGGCAGACCAGCCAAGGCACAGTACGACAGGTGTGTACACACCGTTGACTCCGCCAAATTGCGCATTGTCGCCAGCTCCGACTGAGAGAGAGTACGGTACTGCCAAGTATCGACAACTAACCGCCTTGATTCCCGTCTGGAGATGCACTCGATAAGTGGATACTGTAGTCGGCGGGAGTTGGTCGAGTTTCTTCTTCTGTTCATCAGTCAGCTGAGGGAAGGAAGGGAGTAGAGGGGGTATCTGTCTGACTCACCATCCATTGACTCTTCTTATCCGTGTCCATGCTCATTCCTGTGACTGCTGCGAATTTAGTGCATGCCTCGATGAAGTCCGGACCGAATTCACGTCTCCGTTCCTCAGACCAATCGGAGACGGATGCGATGGAATCCACACTAAGGTGATGGGATGACTACGGTAGGTTGATCGATAACTGACGATGAGGGGACAATAGCAGCTATCTCCTCGATTACTTTGTTACTAGCGATGTGGAAGGGAGCGACATCTCTCTTCGTTGCCAATCCATTTCGAATCTAGAAGGGGAGAGAGAGGGGGAGGTAGGAGGGAGGGAGAAGAAGTACTCCACCTCGAATAGGATTTCTTGCAGCTGCAGTCTATGCTGCATCGACTGAGGAGTGGGGAGAGGAGCGAGGGGAAGCACTCCAGGAGTGGAGTCAGATAGACTCTTCCATTCTCGGATACGAGTGACACCGAGCAGTCTGCAAGTGAGGGGGGGGGGGGGGGTGATGGGAGATTGGTTGCTCACCTTTTCTCACTCCCTCCATTCCATGCTCCTCCCACTCCAGGAGTGGAATGAGATGCCCTCTCACTCCCTCTCTTCTTCAACTGAACTGCCGTTGCACTCACCAACAACTTCTGAAACAACCATTTATTATGTGAACAAATCTGACCCGGTTTACCTCCTTTCCATTCATCCATCTCACTCCTTCTCCACTCACACTCAGCACCATTCCGAATCCATTCTGCACTTTGTTCTGCAATGGGATGAGATATCATTTACTCCCTCCCCAGGGGAGGAGAATGGTAGTAGTGAGTCCCCCTCTACTCCCCTCTTCTCCTCTCTGCTTTTCCTCACCTCCTGAATAAATCCCTTCATCCTCAGTTGCTTCACTAGATCCTTCCACCACAATTCATTCCGTTTTTTTCCCACTCCGAATGTTTCTTTCAAGTCATTAGGCACTCTCCTCTTTCTCTCCTCTTCCTTTGACTGCAATCGATCCATTGTCACTACCGTACTCTTTCTCTAGAGCCCTTACCATTCCTCTCACGTAATCGATCGCTTTCTGTCCTCCGAATCTTCCTCCATACACTCGTTGGATGACATTGAGGATGGCTCTGGCCTCTGCACTCACTTCCAAATCGGGAGTCTCTTCATTCTGCAATCGATATCTCTCCACAATCTTCTCTCCTACCGTAACTGACCACAGATCGTAGCATCAGTCTGTCACAGTTATCACAGCAGCCTCCCTTGGGGGAAGACGAGCAGAGGGAGTCGAAGTGTGAGAGGATCTCCCTGCAAGGGAGTCTCGCTCTCTTCCCCCCCCCCTCCCTTTCCTCCACTCACCGTCTCCTGCACTTGAGAGTAGTCAGATACATCTCCATGTGCACTCCCATCTGCTGCGAGTGCAGTCTGTACTCCTCCGACAGACTGGCCACACTCCCTGCCACCAGGGATCTGCAGGAGGATGGTTAAGGTACTCCCCTCCATCCACTACCGTACCTGTTCCTCGTAATCTGAGCATCAGTGAAGTATACGATACTCCTTGAGTCTCCTCCATCTCTGCCTGCTCTTCCAATCTCCTGGTAGAATGACTCGATATTCTTTGGAGCTGAAATCAATCATTCATTAACAGTGGCAATGGCGATAGTGGGGGTACCTCCGTAGTGGATGACCACTCTCACGTCTGGTTTATCGATTCCCATTCCGAAGGCGATCGTTGCCACTACTGTACTGATCCTGACACGAATATTCGTCATTCACAGTAATCTCGGAGACGGAGTAAATACTCTAGATTAGAAAAAACTTGTTAGCATAGATGGTATACCTATCGGATAAGAAGTCATCGTGGGTCTTCGATCTGGCAGTGGGAGTCATCCCTCCGTGGTAAGATGCCACTCGCACTCCCGCTCCTCAATTTGACCCCCTCCATTCTGGAAGAATCCCCCCCCCCCCCTCAAGACACGAGAGTACTCACGAATGAGAGTCTCCTTCGCCTCATTCACCACTTCCTTCGTCTGGCAGTAGATGATCGTCGGGCCTGCCATGTGGAAGAGTCTCTCCCCCCTCCCCCCCTTCACTCGAATGGGCACTCATGAAGTATCCCTCCACTATGAGATGGGATGGTAACTGGCAGACCTCCGAAGTGTCTTCCCTTCTTGTCCTCCTTGAGTAGACCAGTGAGATCATCGATCATCCTCGTGCCTCTTTTGACCTCGAGGAAGATATTCTCACTGCAGAAAAGAGAATAGACTCCATCCCATCGAGACTCCGCCCCCTTCCCTCCCTCCACATCCCATACATTCAATGGTCAACCTCACTGGTATGAATGGTTCAAACACACGACCACTGATACCCATGAGAATGAAATAGTAAAAGGAGGCGTATCAGATGATTGCCCCACCGATTGAGATTAGTTCTCATCTCCTTGGCATTTCTCATTCCGAGGGACTCCTTGATGTCATCGGCGACATTCCTCGTAGCAGTTGCTGTCACTGCCAGGAAGGTCACCTGAGAGGAGGAAGAGAGAGGGGGGGGGGGGAGGGGGAGGGGGGGAGACACTCTAAGAGACCATCGGATGGGCACTGACTGGATGGAGTAGCTGCTTCAGCTTGGCAAGTTGTCTGTACGAGCTTCGGAAGTCGTGCCCCCATTGGGAGACACAGTGCGCCTCGTCGATGGCCACCATTGAGACATCTGGAAGCACTCTATGAAGGGAATGCAGGATGAGAAAGAGGAGGACTGACAGGGGGCGATTCTCTTGAGGAAGAAGTCAGCATTCTGCACGAATTCGGGAGTGAGATAGAGGAAGTGAACTGATCTACTCGTGATCTCCCTCTCGATCCCTTCTCTCTCCGATTGAGAAGTATTCCCTGTGATGCATGTAGCACGGATCTTGTTCAGTCTGCAATCCGCACTCAATTCCTTCCTCGTCCTTCCCCTACCGTAATCCCTTCAATTGGTCTTCGATGAGTGAGAGAAGAGGAGAGATGACGATGGTGAGATCTCCTCGAAGAAGGGATGGCAACTGGTAGCACACCGACTTCCCATACCCTGCAATCCTCCTTCCCTCGATGGACATTCATTGATCTACTCACCTGTGGCCATGATTGCCAGTACATCCCCTCCATTCATCACTTCCCTCACTATCTCCCACTGTCGGGGACGGAATGTAGAGTGACCGAAGTACTTCTTCATCGCATCCATCACTTCCACTGGAGGGGATTCCGGCCAAGACCCTCCAAGTGACAGGAATGGGAGTACTGTAGGAAGGAAGATGCAATATATGGTCACTCACTCTTGGATAGAGGGATAACTCGGTGCATTCCATCGTCGGAAGGATAGCGGAGAGGTACCTCTCTTCGTCCTATTCTACAATGAAATTAGAAGATAGGAGAGGGCCTCATACAAACCTGCGATGATTGATTCCCTTGCTGCCCCTTCATGCCTTCATCCCCAGGAGGGGGAGTGGTCGATAGAATGGTCTCATTGTGGAATGACTCCTCTGGGGGAGGAGTCCCTTCCAAAGCATCTTCCTCCTCCACAATCCCATCCTCATCCAATGAGTCTCCACTTTTCTTCTCTGAGAGGACAATCGAATCTCGGTCGAAGGAATCAATTGAATTCGTTTGAGAGTTCCTCCTAGATGGGACGATTCCATCATTCTCGAATGAATCCTGTGTCTTTCCATCTTCTGCTCCTTCTCGAGGTCGCGAAAGGATGATGTCATCTCTATCGAATGAATCCACTGAGTTCTCATCTTCTTCTGGAGGGGGTGGAGTAGGGGGAATCTCCTCTTCCTCTTCTGGCCTAGGAGTCGAAGGGAGATCTTCCTCATCGAACGAATCGTAATCATCCATCTGTAGTAGTTAGTGAGCAGACAACTCAATTATCAGACAAACGTATCACACAGATTTACACAACTGATAGAGTGAACCAACATTTGAACGGAAAGATGAAAATATATTTATCGATCTATGGCCTTATCAAAACATACAGTGCATAGGAATAGCCAATTCCACTAAAATTGATTGGATGGACTGATGATGAAAGATTAATAAATAAAATTAGATACATTATGCATACACAAAAAGAAGTAACCACAAGGCACTGATAAAGCGAATGGAGTACATCGGTGAATGAGGAAAGAAGAGTATCCGATGGGGAGACAATCACTTGAGTCTCGCTTCGAGGGCACTCATCTGCTTGAGGAGGGCGCCGATCTCCTCCTTCGTCTGTCCTTGCAACTCCCCATCGACAGTCTGCAATCCACCATTCACTCCCAATTCCATCCCCCCCCCCTTCAGATGATATTGGCCACTTCATGCAAATCACTCCCTCCTCTCCCGTTCTCTCTCCTTCTCCATTCATTCATCTCACCTGACAATGTCTAAACCGGCGAATGCTCTCACTCATCCTAGCTCTTCCACACAGGTTCACCCTTACCTTGTCTACAAATGATTACAGTAACCTTCGGCACCATTCAGCAACCATCGAATTGACGGAGACTGAGAATGGAGCGAATCGAAAGAGTGAGATGAAGATTCAGACTCCAGGGAAGCAGAGTAGTAGGAAGGACAAGGTGAGGAGATGGACAAGTTGAGAGATGAGACTGAGGGGACTACTCAGAAAAAAGGAGAGAAGACCAAGAGGAAACTACTCGAACCAGGCAACGTGATCACTAGTCCTCAGCACACGTCTGTCTACTACCGTACACCCAGAACAAGATCGATTCACTTAGGTATACGGTAGTGAAGCTGCTTGGATCAGGAGGATTCGGAGATGTGTATCTAGTAGAGGAGGACACAACCAAACAGAAATACGCTCTCAAGACGGAGTTCTACGGTTCCGTGAAGAGGTTGTTCTCTCGATTGAAGGTGGGGAACCCTCTCCCTTCCCTTCACCCATAGAACATCAATTCGTGCAGATAGAAGCACACGTCCTTGAGAAGTGCACCAAGGCCCCCGAAGCTCAGAGGAAGCACTTCCTCTCTCTCAAGGACAAGGGGACCACTACCGACTTCAAGGTAGACTCCCCTCAGTGCATTCCAC
>BTRK01000003.1:23848139-23936691 GCA_036245805.1 Pristionchus mayeri | reverse complement strand
GTATGAGTCCCTCCGTGAACGATTGAGACAGATGGAGTCATCTACTGAAGATGAGAGAATTGAAATGATTGTATCGCAGCGTGTCGAGGTTAAACCAGAATCACATATTGTTGTTAGCAGCATAATATACCTTTGTAGAATCGAGTGAAGCAGATCAAGTTCATGGTGGATCGTGGTGTCAAATTCCTGCAGAAAACGAGCGAAGATCTCGCGGGAGTCTTCGGAGATATCGATGAACAGCAGTACGTCCTTATTTATTGATTATCTTCCATTTTGGATGAAAAATTTATAGATTTACTGCATCCGCATATATTCCCTGTCTTAATGATGAATTCAGGGAAAATAATTCAAATATCCCGAATGATCGGAAGCCAACGCAGCATCTTGCACGCAAACCGACGTTGTCGAAAGGTATTGCATATTTATTTTATGGGAAACTATCATCTGGCTTTTTTTTCAGTGGAGGAGTCTCCTCTCCGTCGTTCATCTACTCTCCCTGCAGAAGTACCTTCATCCTCGCTCCCTCCAGAAAGTGCTCGACTAGAAGTATGTGCTCCTCCTCGTCGAGGAAAGTCTCCCCTTCGGATCCGCCCTCGAACTCCAACGAAGAGGGAACGAGGCTCTACTCCCACTCCCTCCTCACCTCCACCGCCATCATTCGATGGAATCATCGATTCTGCCAGACGGAAAAGGTCTGCCACTCTGAAGATCCAATCATTCAAAGAGCCTTCCCTCGGTACCAAATTGCGTCGTCCACCTGGATTCGATCCCACCAAAGACTATATCTAAAACTATTATCTTGATCTATCGAGTCATATTCTAACATCTAATGACTTGTATATACCACTTGATCTAATTATTAGTTACTTGACCTCAGGAAATGTGATAAAAATGATGAATTCGTCCGTTGTTGTTATATTTACTCTCATGGAAGGTTCTTGCCCTTCAAATATTGATTTATTTTATCCTCTACTCATTCTTAAACAAGTTTAGATGGGCAATCAGTGCTGTGGTTTCAAAGGGAATAAAAACAATGAAGAAGGTGAGATTACACTATTTATGTTAAAGAGTGGGAAATTTCGGCTTCTAATGTTGTTGTTATTGTATTATGAGACATGTTGAATGATGAGAGTATTATTACTTGTTTATGAGCCCGTTTGCCTAAGAATCAGACAATCGCTGGCATTGGCCAAAAAAAGTCAAATCTGTAATCTTGTTTGCTGGGGATATCAGGCACGCTGATGGCGATAGGCATATTCATTTTGCTCAGAAATTGGCCGATAAAAAATATTAAATTTAAGTTATTTAAACGCTTTATCCAGAGAGACTAGCACCAATCAGACCGTAATGAAGAGGGGAATCAAAATATCTATCTCTTTAAATTAAAAAAAGGTGGTCTAATCAAGATATTCGAAGAAAGTCCGATTTTGACGTCACGCAATCTGGTGCCCAAGGCCATTTTTGAGAAAATGAATATGCCTATCCTGTCATCAACGTGTCAGTTAACCCCTAAAACACTGAGGTTCAGAGATTTTATTTTTTTGGCTTCTGCCAAATTACCTCAGAGTTATCCCGACTCTTATGCAAACGGGCTTTTATAAGTGAATATTGTAGAAGCATACTCCCGAACTTCGATTGAACACATGTGGATAGAGAAAATGGCAGAGGATCGAGTAAAGAAGACGACCTCTTCTTCATCGGATAGAAGAGTGAGCAAATTAACATCCATTCTCCGAACGAATGCCCATTGAGGAGTGATCAATTTGTATCTGTCTATCATTTATGACTCAATTTTATCGGGAATACAGATAATTTCAGCGATCAGAAGACAAACTTTCGAATGAAGACTTGTCCAAGGAGGTGAATTCATTTCACATTTTCCGATCTTCGTCCCAGTATGATTATCCTAGCTTTTGAGTAAAAGATGAACGGAAATGTGGGTGCGGCTATCTAATCGTGTATTACTCCCACTATTCGCTCTTTCGTAGGAACCAGAGCGTGCAGTTGGGGGACAAGAAGGAGACACCGTAATCGAAGTGACTACAGTATTCGAACCCCTTCTATACGAGACCCCCAAACGAGCGCCCGGTGAGCACACTCCTCTTCATATCTGCATTTCCATCTATAATAATAAAAATAATAATGCGGTTCAGGTAGAAACACGAGTACAAAGAGAAAGAGAATGGCAAGAAAGCGATAGATTATTATTATTGTTGTGATTCAAAAAGCGACTGACTAAACTCAAACAAGGGAAAAAACTCAACTATTTTATCAATAAATCTTTTAAAATCTAACATGATTTAGATGTGGACACAGCGAAAAGCGAAAGAGGCGAGGAGAAAGAGAATGAAGCCGAGGAAGAGAAAACTGAAGTGGAAACAGCGAGGAAGAGTGAAGAAAAAGGAACATCCCCTATTGTTGTTCGTTTATTCTCACTTCAATCATTGCTATTGGGCCTTCATTTTTGCTCAGTATTTTATAATGATAATTTGTAGAATACTACTCCGGTTTCGATGGATGAATTCGGAGAGGAGGAGGATGTAGTGGGAGAGATTCCCTCGATGAATGATCTCCGTCCCATTCGACCACTTCCCACCCCTCTGAGGAAGGTGAGGGGGGAGGGGGGGGGGGAGGGAGGGAGGGGAGTGCTTGCAGGTGGACATCACTCCCACTCGACGGATCGAAATGTTGTGTGATGGGAGAGGAAGAGTGAGGAGAAACGAGAAGATCGCGCGATATTTCCGATGATAAGAGGAGGTCTTATGAGAGTAATAACTGAATGCCCCATCTATATATCTCACTATTCAGTTTTTCTCTACTAATCATTGTATAATGTGTACTCATCCGTGCCTCAACTTACGATTCGTATTTGTAAATAGTTCTCACTGAGAAACTGATTCCATTTGTCATTCGATTCAAAATTCCGATGAAATTGTTGTTTTCAAAACGTTTCACATGATTGAAATTAGATGAAACGGAGTTTGTTGATGACGACTTGATATGAATAAGATATGAGATTAATTAGAAGAAATGTCTTCATTAGATAGAGAAAGGAAAGAAGAGATGGTACTCGTATTGACCCAAGAGGTAGAATAAGTTAAGAGATGAGGTGGATGATGAAGTGTATTTGGCAGTTACGATATCTCCTTCGTCTCTTCCCTTCATGGGATATTGTTGTTTATCCTCCCCTGATCGACTATTCGAAATGCTTCGAGAAGTTCGTTCAAGTCGATGAATCCATCCTGCAAGGCATTATCTCCCTCCATTCCCCCATTGATCTACCTTGTTGAAATCAATGCTCTCTGCGATTTGAGCGATGTACTGGGTGGGCAAAACTCGTTTAGTATACTTGGAGAGTACCTGAGGAGGGATACTGTAGTGAGGGGAAGGTATACTGTAGTGGTGAGGGGAGAGATGCACTCACTTCGATAGCATCGATGAACTCTGCCATTGAGACTTGCCCCGAATTGTCCTTGTCCATGAATCGGAAGAGAGACTCGAGTGTGTTCTTGTGACGATACAACTCCTCCACCACATCCTTATCCTGATAGGAGGAGAGAGAGAGAGAGAGAGAGAGAGAGAGAAGGGAATGAACCCTTACCCTTGTTCCTCCCAATTGGAATGACACCAGATTGGCATTGTACTTCACTCTCGTTCCTTCTCCATTCATCAGTGCTAATTTGGGTGCCAATGTCCTCCAAGGTAACTGCAGTTTAGTGACCGAGAACACGATATCCGCCCATTCTCCGATGGATATCTCCCCTGAAATGGACATTCTCCGTCTGATACAGTATGCTCGATACCGCAGTTGGTGGGATCCTTCTGCGTGAATATCTCCATCAATTCACTGTGATGGGAAGCTAGTTTCTCTCTCAGATCCTTGAGTGCTGACTCTTCTACTATGCTTAGTCTGAAGAGGGAGGGAGGGGGAGGGGAGGGGGGGGGGGGTAGTGACCTACCTCTGACTACTCGACAGTTTCCGATGGGTCTTGCTTGCCATATACTGCACTAGATGGGGTGTCTTCTCCTTCCCGATGAACTTGACATACGCCCCCTCTATTTGATCCCACTTCGTAGTAGTTGGAAGCAGAGAAAATGGTGAGAACCCTGCCAATTACCGTACTCCTCCTCCTACCGTATCCCCTCCCCTCTCTACACTCACATGTCATTGTGGCAGTACTCATAGCCTTCGAACTTGCATTCATGAGATCGAACTACGAGTCGGAATCTATGTCTGCAGAGGGCGAGAGAGAGAGAGAGAGAGTCCCCTCGAGATCCCTCACTTTTCAATGAATTGTGCAGTGATATCAGCTCCGAAGTAGCATCCTCCTCCTCTGAAGACATTCGGCCAGCAGCCACGATTGGGTTTGGGATCGGACCAGAGGAGATCGAGAATGTGCTTCCACTCTTCCATATCCACTCCCTTCCTGTCCTTCACTGGGGGACGAAGGATGGAGACATACTGGAAGAAGAATTGGAGTGAGAAAGCAGGGATGGCATCATTCTTCCTCTCTACAATCCTCCCCCCCCCCCTCCCCCCTCCCCTCCCCCTCCCCCCTCTCTCCTCTTCCCTCTCTCGCCTTGTGTCTGTCGATAGACTTGAGGAATTGCAGTTCGGTCTTGTCAGATATTCCTCCGTGTACTACGAATATCTCTTCGTCGATGATGGATGCGAAGGGCAACCAGGCGAAGATCTCCTCGATCATCTTCACCACCAGCGAAGATTTATCCTGCAGAGGAGAGGAAGCAAGGCATCTCTCTCTCATAACGAGGAGCAGCTACTATATTTAGAATGATTCGAAGCAAGAAAGTCGTCTGAATTGATGATGAGATACGCGAATCGCGATGGGAAATGTCAGTTGGATGTTAGAGGTTCGAAGAGATAAGGTGAGTCTAGAGAGAGAGGGAGGGGGGAGGGGGCAGACCGGGTCTCTCCTCTCACCTTGTACTTCGCCATGAGTTCCTTCACGAATCCATAGCGTAGATTCATGATGTGATCCTCGTGATTTCCTCTGTTCAGAGTGATCGATTTAGGATCGAGAACAACGAAGGACAGCAGAATAATTAGAACCTCAAGGGAGGGGATGAGAGGGGAATGGAGGGGGGGGGGGGGGGGGGGAGGGGGGAGTACCTCAATGGACTGTCCTCCTCGATCTACGAAGTCTCCATTGAAGATGTACGGGTTCGTGGCAGAGGGGTATCCATTCTGAGAAGAAAGAGAGATGGAGGAGGGGAGGGAACTCACTTTGTATAGGATGATGGTGAGGTCGTCGAACTTGCCGTGTAGGTCTCCGCAGACAGTGACTTGGGAGGAGTAGGAAGTATTGTGATGGATGACATTCGGAAGAGTCTTCAACACCTTCCTCGCTTCGTGGAGAATGAGAAAACACGTATTTGATGTGAAGAATCTGGAGTGGAGAGAGGAAATGAATGAATGAACCAGGAACCTTCCCCTTCCCCCCCCCCCCCCCCCCCGAATAGATACAACTGAGAATCCCCCCATTTCACAGTAGATTCACCTCTGACGCACTTCGGTTTTTTTCAACGGGGATCCAGAATATAATAGAAAGATAGTGAGAAGGGATTGAGAACATACATTCCCTCTTTTGCACCTTATTCAGTTTGAATGCCTCTATCATCTGTCCAATCATCGTCCTCGTCAGAGGCATCTTCACATCGGGGCCCTTGTACGTCTTCTCGACGACGAAATTATCCGGCTGAGTATCGGAGAGTAGTGTCATCACAGCATCGGAGTCCGCTGCTGCAGAGAGGGAAGATCATTGGAGTCTCCCTCCCTCCCTCACTCTCGTTGTAGATGGAGAGGGCTCTTCTGATGGGGGAAGCTACCCTCTGGTCTGTCTCCTGTTCCAGCATAGTCCCTATGACATCCGAGAAGAAATCGTAGAGCTGAAAAGAAAAATGACGTCATCGAAGGGAGGAATGAAGAAGGAAGTTATGAGATGAAGAAGACTCCATCTCATCTCAAACCACTCATTTCCAATTATACTGGGGGAGGAAAGGGGAGGTAAACGGAACCTTGAGTTGGTCTTGTTCTCCAGCATATTCCAAGGCAGTGAAGATATTCCAAGACGCTCTCCTTCTCGCTTCCAATCTCGCAACACAACGACGATACCATTTCTGGATGAGGATCGCACTCTTGATCGCTGAAAAGAATGAAGGAGAGAGGAGGGGAGGAGGGGAGGGAGAGGGAGGAGGGGGAGGGAGAGGGAGGAGGGGAGGTAGAGGAAAGGGAGGAGATGAAGTGCAATGAGTGAGATGAACACTCAGTGGGTGGTTTACGTCCATCTCTCACTCTGTGATGAGAGTGGAAGGAAGTGGAAGTGAGTGGATATATTCACTCTCTAGATGATGATGTAATTCTCTGTGAATCTGAGACTCGTTCCACTCATTGTCTAGATGAGAAGTGAATAGAGTGGATAGTGTGGTGGGAGTGAGTGAGTGAATGGACGAATGAAAGCACCACGACAGTCTTCTCACTCAATTGGGGAGATAGTCTATCAGGAGAAAGAGGGGAAACGGTCTCCCTCTTCTTCTCTCGATGAGATGATCGAGTCGACTCCTCCTTTCTCTTTACCGACACTTTTACTGCAATTTCCCACACATTTCCGCTATTTTCCATTTTCATAATGTTTAGAGTGGGAGAAGGAGAATAATCGGATTGAGGGATAGAAAAGCGATTGAATGAATAGTCAGGTGTTAGAGGGGGGGGGGGGGGGGGGATGAGAAGAGGAGTATAGAGAGGACTCATGAAATGACTCCCCCTCTAAACACTTGTTATGTCTTATGAAATGGAAGGATCGAGGGAGAAGAGGAGAAGACTCCCTCGAATTCGTATGTTCACACTACGGAAATGGCTGTATATTAGATTGATTGGAGATGAAGAGGAGAGGGAAGAATGATAGATGGATACTCACTTAGTTCAGTCGAAGGCTGAGAAGATCGATTCGACGATTGACCGCATCCCATTCCGCATTATAGAGAAGGGGAGATGGACATGAAGGAATGGAAGGATGGAAGTAACGAAGGAAGGAAGAAGAGAAGGAGAACGAATCAGATGAAAACCCCGCCCACGAAGAGAGAAGATGAGAGAAGGGAGGAGGGGATGACTCTATCATGATATACTCTCTTTCTCTCTCCCCCCCCCCCCTCCCCCTTCACTCTCCAGTCTCGTTAGTCGTGACCAGCCATCATCACACCTTCTACTCCATAAACAGAGAAGAAGGAACGAGGGGAAAGAAGGGAAGAACAGAGAGATGGATATTACTCCTCATGATGATTAGTATTCTCTCTACATCTGAATCCCTTCACCCCCTCTCCTCCCTCAGGCGACCTCCTTAGATCGGCCTGTCAAGTGGACGAGTTTAGACTGAATAAGTGGAGACTGAAAGTGAAGGGACCGGGATTGAGGGTGCAAGGCCATTCGAGAGACAGTTACTCATTCATTCCTTTCCTTTCCTATCCTCTCCCCCTCTCCCTTCCACTCACTCTCATTATCATTCTATGGATGAATCGATAGAGGAAGAACTTCTCCTGGCTGGTTCACTCTACTCAAATGGCCAATACGAAGAAGCACTTGAATCATATCGAGAGACGGCCGAGAAATGGCCACTCAACGGTTAGTTGTTGTGTACTCCTCCTTACTCTTCTTTTTCTTATCATTCCTTCCTTCCTCAGGAATTGTCAGATCAAATCTCAGTGCTCTTCTCCTCAGAGTCAATAGAGTGGATGAAGCGATTGAAGAGGCGAAAGAAGCAGTGAGACTCGCTCCCGAATGGTTCAAGGTAGGTCACTCCCCCCCCCCCTTCCCCCCTCCCCCTCCCTTCTCTTCCAGACACACTACCGACTGGGTGAATGCCATCGGACGAAGGGAGAGTATGTGGATGCCCTTCTCTCTTACTCCAAGGGACTCACTCTCGACCATTCGAATGGAATTCTCATGGATGCTTCTCTCGAGACTGCCCTTGCTCTCTTCAAGGGTCAGTCAGATGTCGTCATCGTCGTGATTATCCTCCTTCTCTCAGATTCCTTCCCCTTGGCTGCTCTCAGACGATCTCAGTTGACATCGAGTGCCGTCTCCATTCTAGTCTGCATCGGTCAGACTCTCCTTCAACAGGTGAGAGAGAACTCCTTCCTGAATCAGGGAACACCCTCAGGGAGTATTGAATGCTTCTCGTGAGATTCTCATCGACGCCCTCTCTCTTCCTTCTCCATCTGTGACTATTCTCTCTTCCCTCCTCTCCTCTCTCATCTCAGTCTCTTCTCTTCTCTCACTACACAAAGACGCACTTCGATATGCAAAGGAGTACTATGAATTATGCGAGAATCAGGGTACTTTGAAGGGAAGGAATGCGATATTCTTCTGATCCATCTAGGCATCTCTCTTGTCTCTTCTCTCGAATCAATTGCTCGAGAGAGTCATTCAATTGGTCATCTGGAGGAATCTCTCACTGCCCGATTGCACATCCTCGACTGTATCGAAGAGGTTCGCCCCTCCCCTCCCTCCTCCCTCCTCCTCCCTCCTCCTCCCTCCTCCTCCCTCCTCCTCCTCTCCTCTCGACCTTTTCTCAGGATGATCCCTCCCGTGTTTCTCATCTTCTTCACTCAGCCGATCTCTACCTATCTCTGGATATGGTTGTGGAAGCAGCACAGTCATACACATCCGTACTCGTTCTTGACTGGTCAGTAGTCCTTCTACCGTACTCTTCTCATCTACCGTATCCTTCTCAGTAGTGAGTCTGATCGATTGAGTGCCCGTGCTGGGTTGGCATTGACAGTGTTGCAGAGGGGAGAGACAAGGGAGGCGATTCATCTGATGGAAGACGTGAGTTGAGAAGGGAAAGGAAGGGAAGGAGTTCAACTGGTGGGGGGAAGAGTTCCAATATTAATGGTGGGCATCAATCTCAACGAGTTCACTTCCGCTATCCAATTGGAATGGGAATGAGAGAAAAAGAGAAAGAGGGGACAGGTATTAAAGGAGTAATTGAGAAAAGGAAGGAAGGAATAAAGGTAGCATTCAATTGAAGAATGGCATACTTACAGCTGGAAATGTCGTCACTGGACGAGAAATTGCGACTGAAATTGATCGAATTCAAATCTCTAGCGATGATGAAAGAAGGAACTTTCGATGCAACTTCACTCTCGAGATTGATACAGGAGTCATCTAATCCGGCTACGGTAACTAATAATTAATGTTTGTCCATCTAAAGTGTATTGATGAGTACAGCCAATTAGTGATTCGTCTAGGTTGCCAAACTTTCCTTCGTTCTCGCTCAATATTTCATTTCCATTGGAAACGTCGAAAATGCTCTCAAACTGGTGAAGAAATCACTAGGAATTGCAAAGAAAACGGATGATTTCCCCCTTCAAGTGTGTAATTTTATTTGATTCGTTGATTAATCATTGATATAAGTCTTCTTCCCTCATTCTTCTTTCTCAAATCTACGAAGTTCATTTGGATTCTGAGTCTGCGCTCTCTCTTCTCGAACATTCCCTTCAGCTGCCCAATATCCCATTCAAAGATAGACTTCAAGTGAGTGATTTTATTCTCTGTTCATTCGTTCCTCCCTCAGACTCTCCATCGAATTTCCTCCCTTCTCGAGAATCTCAATCGAATGGACGAAGCGATTGAGAGACTTGAAGAAGCTGAGAAGATCAGTGAGGAGAAGGGGAATGAGAATGGAATCATCAGGAGCAGATCTATGATTAAGAACACCAAAAGAAGTTTGCTCTCTTTAATATTTCTAATATTAACCATTGTATTAAGAAAAAGAAGAGTGTGCCCAGTCAGTCTCTCAATTGAATCAACGGAAAGATCAATCTGAGATAATGCAGGAGAAGTTGAGTGAGGCGCAGGAAGTGAGGGAGAGGGGGAAGAGTGGAGGGGAGAAATGATTGGAGATGAACAATGAAGTGGATGAAGCCTCCATCTGCATCTCACTAGGGAGAATGAATGAAGAGGTGAAGAAGTGGGATGAGGCACTCCACTACTATCAACAGGCACTTACCGTATCCAAACAACTACGGTAGACCATTCAATTGAACAAGAAATGAATCGATATTGTAGAATGGTGCATTTGATGGGAGTGTCGTATTTGGGAGTGGCGAGAGTCCTTTCGATGAAAGGAGAGTGGTCGAGAGTTGATAATGCTGCTAGAGCTGCAGTGACAATGGCAAGATTGATGGGAGAAGAAGAGATGGAGGACGATGCTATGAGTCTCATAGGGAAGACACTCGTCAATAAGTGAGAGGGTACTGTAGACTCAGAAGAATCGATCGATTAAGGGGAGAGAAGGAACTGGCGAGGAGAGTGTACATGAAAGTGTTGAGAAGAATGAAGGATCACAAGGAGAAATGGGCTTCAATCCACTTCGATCTAGGGTTGATCAGTGATGAGGAGGTATAGAGGAAGTCGAAGCTGTCCTGTGTATCCATCCTTCCAGAGTGCATCCTACCATTTCTGGACTTGCTTCTCGAGTACAGAAGGAGTTGAAGTGAAGAAGGAATGTCTTCTTCATCTCTCAACTCTCCCATCCACTTCTACTAATCCCCATTGTCTATTGAGATGTGCACTCGCATATGCTATCGGAGAGAAGAAGGTAAAGAGGATTGAATGAATGGATGGAATGAGTGATTTAGATGGAATCTCTCCTTCGATTGAGTCGACGAGAGAGGGAAATCGAATGGATCGAGGAAGCACTCCAAACATCTTCCTTCGCTCTCATCAAATATAGTGAAAGCGGGGAGTTGGATCAGCTGATCGGCAAGTTTCACATTGATTCAAGGAATGATTGAGAAGTATTTGAGATGATTTCTCTTCGTTTCCTCTCCGTTACTCTTCCTCTCTTCTCTTGTCCCTCTACTCGAAGAGGAAGAGTAGACGAATTCTCTTCAGACTCTTCTCTTCGATGCCACAATTCGTACTACAAGAATTAGTGGATGATGAAGTGAATCGAATGAAGGAGAAGAGAAGAGAAGAGAAAATTACAGGAAGAGACGGAAGTTGTTCGTTTCCTGTGTCTCTCACTCTTGGGTCGAAGAGAGGAGGGAATGAATTCTCTCCCCGAAGGAGAATGGAATGATCAACTAGGAATATCCCTACCTTCATTCTTTCTTCAAATGGAAAAGAGACGAAAGAAGATTGAAGATGCACCATTACTTATGATCGAAGCGATAGAGTCAAACAAAATAGAAGAACTGATTAATCAATATGACGTGAGTCATCAACATACAATAATATACATCAATCGATAATTCAGTCTCTTCTTCTGGAAATGACTCAATTCGAGTGCATTCCTCCTCCATTCGCAGTCAATTCTTTCTCCTTCTGTACAATTATCCTTTCTCTCTACATCCCTTCAATCGATAATCTCCTGCACATTTTTGATCTGGCTGATTGGGTGATGGCAGGTGAGTGTTGTAAAAGTATGGTCTTCTATTGATTGGTAGGTCATGGTGTGCTCCCTCCCTCCTCGACTACCGTACCCTCGGAGCCTTTCATTCGTCTCTTTTCGTGCGGGAGTGTCACTATAATCTGGAGTTCTCGAGGTGAGTATTCCTCTTCCTTCCTTCTCTCTATGAATCTCTCTCAGATGATTCCTTGTCTCCTTCCTATATCGTCTCTTCTTCATCCTGTTCTCCATTGGAAGATACTCTTCTATCACTACTCCAATCCCAATCTCTTCCTCGATGCTCCACTCTTAACTTCTCTAATAATTCTCTTCTCATTGGGATGCCTCCAATGAATTTGACTTCGACCGTCCGTTTATTCCTTCTCTCTTCATCGCTTTTCTTCCCCTTCAGTCGATTCCTTCCCTCCATCGGCACTCCCTCTACTCTCCTCCTTCTCTTCCTCTTCTTTCTCCTTCCTCTAAACTTCTCATCATCGATAGAGACGAAGTGAATCCCTCCATTCCTCCAGTCAGAATCTCCAGAGACGAGTACATCAGTCCAGTCAGTTTCCATTCTCGCTTCTTCCTCCTCCTCAACCTCCTCCTCCAACTCTTCCTTCTTCAGACAATCCTCGCTCGCAAGGTTCTCTCGTGTGATATATGTGTTGCCTCCTTCGATTCGTTCCTCACTCGTATTTCCTCTCCTCTTCTTCTCTCCAACCATCCCAATGCCAAGAAAAGTAAGCTATCGAATTATTATTTGTATATAATTAGTTCTAGATCTATCTCCATCTCTTGTTATCCTCACTCCTCCCTCCACACCTTCTCCATCCCTTCACTCTCTTCTCTTCATTCTCTTCGCTCGAGGAACTAAAAGTGTTGTGATTCTTCCCAATGGAACATCCGATAGTGAAGTGGAGAAGATTGTAAATGAGGTACCAACCATGATAATTATTTGTCAATGAAATATCGTATAGATTTGTGAAGGGTCAGAGGTTAATCTTGTCTCCATCCTTCCTTCATCTTCCATGGTATTAGGGGAACGATTCTTCATTCCTCGATCGTCCACTACAGTAGCATTGAGAAGGGTAGGCTGAGCACCTTTGCGTTGAGAGGAGAGAGTTCTTCTTCCAGTCTCTCGAGAGAGGTTGTCTCACTTCTGATTCGCCTTCTTCATCCTTAGTATCGACTCTCTTGAATGGTATCTACACGACTGAAGAGAATGATATAAAGAGTTCCTTCAGTGGTCCCTCCATCAACTCTTGACCATTTCCTCCATCTACCATTGGAAACGAAGGAATTGAATGAGATGTACTTGCAATTAAAAGGGGAAGAATCTGCAAGAGAGACAAATGATGAGAATACCAATGGATGTGAAACCAAATTATTCAATCTCATTTTTAATGGTAAGTTCAAATAAGTGATATGAGGGAAAGGGAGAATTAAATTGAGATCATTTGATGACTTTGGACGATGCTGCATGGGAACACGAACTAGCCGATCTCCCCACTGCTCTCTCCCTTCTACCTCCCCCAGAGATCAAAGATCAACCCATCTCTCCCCCTCAACGACCAGAATCGAGAGGATACCAATCAGAAGGAGAGAATGGAAGACAGTCGATGATTGAGACTTCTTCCTTCCCTTCTCAAGGCAAGTATTCCGTGTCTGCGATAGATCGGTCACGGAGGAGACGGAAAACAGGGAAGGAGAACAAGGGGAGGAAGAGGGCTTCCAGTGTCAGCCATTCTAGTAGGAGTACCCAGTGAATCCACTCTGTCATTTATATGCATACGTTTCCACATCTATTCGTTATCCCAAAGTGGCATACAAATCACGAGTGTTCGTATCTGTACCGATAAAGAAGAGTCTCACTTCAGATCGGGAGAGATTTCATCTCACTCGAGTTCTTTTTTTCATTGACATCAGAGAATCTTTCACTCTTTCAATTGTCATCATCGTTCGGATTATTCATCCATTCGATGGTCGATCAACTGAAAAAAAGAACCTCTCCCACCCTTCTCATTATCTCCTCGTTTCTCCCTTTTATTCTCATCCTTTTCCCTCCTCTCAGACGGTCGTTCCGATCTCCTTCCCGAGGCGAGTTTATTACAGTACCTATACCCTCGTTTCATAAACCAATCGATAATTGTAGATCATGGCTCCCTCAAAGGGAAAGGGTGAATCGAGGGTCATAGTTAGACTCCACAAACTCCGCCCACTTTGCTCAGACACCCTTCCCCTCTAAAGCGAGATTTAGGGAGCACGAGCTTCATTCTCAACGAAAATGCTCGCTCAAAAAATAATTCGAAAACTCTTTCAATTCCCTATCTACTGAGCCTATGAGGCCTTGAAAAAAATCCCACTAATTAGGTCAGCATACGAGATTTAAGGTGCAAAAGTGCCGAATTTGCGCTCACAGAGCATGTGCTCAAAACCTCGCAGGCTTTATTGGTCTCTACTAGCTAGACGAACATTTATATCAAGATAAAGCAAAGAAAAGTGCCCTCCTTAATTTGTGCTCGAAAATAGATCAGTCCGCGATGCGCTCATTAGCGGGGGAGAGCGGCGTGAATTGTATCACTTCCTTCCTCTCTCCCTCTCCTCCCTCTCCTCCCGTCTATTTCAGCCCCGGCGTGAGTAGAGAGCGCGCGCTCTAGGTAAGAGTGTGGGCTCACCCCTCTCTAGCCTCTCGTTACAGGGGTGAGGCACAACCGGGAATGAGCGAAGCTCTGCCCAAATTTTTGGCGATTTGACTAGGGATGGGTCGGAGTTAGCTCCGCCCCTTCCTTCGCTAATCTCGCTTTTCCCCTTCTCTCTGTGATAGCTTTTCAATAACTTCTTGAGCTCTAGCGCGATTCAGAGACGAGATATCGACAAACGGCCAAAAGTATGATCATATTAGGCCCCCAACGGTTATGTTGAACATAGTTTGGGTGGCATTGCTTCATTTCGGCTATACCCCTTGTGGTCCCTAGTCATAGTCAATAGAAATTCGACAACAAAGACAAAGTATGGCAGAGCACTGTCGCGGAATGAATAATTCAACTTGTCAGGTCCGATACTAGCAAAAGCCGAAACTTGAAGAGTCCCACGTCGAAGAATATGTAAGGAGTGGAATTGAGTGATCTGACTATAGAATCGATTGAGGATGACCAAGGAGAAAACTTCCCTCTCGCGAAAAACTGAGAGGAAACCCGTGAAGGAATCTGCAGTGACTGTTAAACGGAAGAAAGATGTCAGTTGGCGATAGTTGACTACGGTGAGACTACTGTATCATAGTATTGACATTATAGAAGAAGGAGAAAGGAGGTGAGAACAAAGAAGACGAAGAGAAGGAATCGAAGGAGAAGAAGAATAAAGAGTCAGAGAAGAAGAAGGACTTGGAAGGGGAAGACTTCTATGATGTGAGAGAGAGAGAAGAGGGGTGGAGGTGGATATCCCATTGAAGATGGTGGGCAAGAGTATCTCCCATCAACCGTGGTATCACGGATTTATGCCCAGAGAAGATTGTGAAGAATTCATGAAAGATGTCGGCGATTTCCTACTTCGGAGGACTACGGTAGGGGTACTGTAGTGGAATACTGAATGTGGATGAATGTAGGTGGATGACAAACCCTCCTTCATTCTGTCAGTTCTCGTTTCCAGTGAGAAAGCACTCAAATGCACGTAAGGAGAGAAGAGATGATAGATCAACGATCATTCCTCTTGCAGTCACATTCGAATCGACTTCAAGAACGGATGCTGGTCGATCAATGATGGTGTCACTCGAGTACAGTATCCCTCCCTCTTGTCGCCTTTTCCCGGCCTCTTTTCCACTCGAGAATCAAACACTTCAGGCATCATTGATGGCTCTGATCAAGTATTACATGTCCAAACCAGCCAAGTACAGTAGTGTGCCAGGGTGAGAAATCGATGGAAGGAGACTACGGTAATGAGTGTATGTTGAGGTCACTTCTGAAGAATGCCGTGAAACGACCCGACTACTACTTAGTGCACGAGAATATCTTCGTGGGGAATGAATTGGGACGTGAGTTTTGCTCTCTTTCTCTCCCTCTTTCATCCCACTAACAAGGAGGAGCATTCGGAACTGTGCACTGCGGAACACTGAAGAAGTCGGAGGGGAAGGTGAATGGAGGGCAGAGATTGATCTTTGATCTATGAATGACAGACAGTCGAGACAGTTGATGTCGCAATCAAGAAGATGAAGAGTGGAGATGGAGCAGCCAAGAAGCATCTGCTGGAGTTCTTTAAGGTGGGGAATACTAGAGTGCCTCTCTGAATGACTCTCAGGAATGTCGACTGATGCTTCGATTCAATCATCCGAATGTGATCCGAGTGTACGGAGTGGCACCCGGGAATCAACCTGTACTCATCGTATTGGAATTGGCAGGAGGAGGATCACTCAAGGCATCGCAGAGGGAGAACAAAGATCAAAGATCAATTAAGGGGTACTGCAAGAAAAACGATCCAGTGCCCACCTTCCAACTGGTCGAATTCGCGAAAGATGCATTGAGAGGAATGCAGTACCTACAGACAGAGAAGGTCTCTTCCCCCCCCTTCCCTCCCTCCCAGATTCATTCCTCCTTCCAGATCATCCATCGAGATCTCGCTGCTAGGAATTGTCTACTGGGAAAGAATTGCGAATTGAAGATCTCTGACTTCGGTCTTTCTCACAGAGGAGATTCATTCGAGGTACGATCAACATTCCATTGTGCATACCCCAGAATTTATAGATAGACAAACTAAAGAGTGTACCTATCAAATGGTTGTCACCGGAAACACTCACTAAGGTAGGTCATGAGAGGAAGAAAGAGTCAATCGATAATGTGCAGGGTCGATTCTCTCACAAGACAGACGTGTGGAGTTACGGTGTTCTTCTGTGGGAGATCTTCTCCCGTTGTTCATCTGATCCCTTCCCTGGAATGAACAATGCAGAGGCGAAAGTGGCTGTGAGAAGAGGGAGAGGGAGTAGGGATGACGACGAGATTGAGATCCTGAACAAGAAGCCTCCGATGGAACCCCAGCTGCCATTCCCAACAACCTGCGGGAGGCATATCTACTCTGCTTCGTCTTCGTCAGTCCACCGTAACCTACAGTATCCCACAGTACTCTTCAGGACGAGGAGCAACGACCGGATTTCGATGGTCTCTGGAAGAAGATACTTCCTGATGAGGAGAGAGACTATCGTCCGTCTCTGTACTACATAGCCAAGATGCCCCCTCCCCCCACCAGTATCATGACTACTACAATGGCCAAACCAAGTGTCATGAAAACTACGATAGCAAAACTGTAGAGAAGAGGAGAAGTGACCATGTCCAACCTCTGAGATTCAATGCACCAGTAAAGTTTTTTGTCAGTGGTTGTGATCTTTGTTCGTCCATTATATTATATTTTTGATGCTTACAAATGGAAGAGGGAATTATAGAAATGTAAACAAAAAAAATTGTCGACGGAACAATGGTTTGTTGATGACAAATATAAAGGTGTAACGGACTACCTTAACACTCAAATTGTTCTCTCACGGTCATTATTGGGATCTCAGTATCACTTAATCAACCTTCCGTTGTTCACACTCGCTATCAAATTTCTAGTTCCTACTGTCGTTCTGTGCTCGGAGATGTCTATAAAATCAGATTGTGACATGAATAGTTTATCAGATCTTATTTGTCAATTATGGCTAAGTGTTAATGAAATAGGACTCGTATTGGGGCAACAATTATGGCAAGGGGAAAGGAGAGAAAGAAGATCAAGAATCAATTTTCATCCGTTTGACTCTCTTCGAGAGATTGTACTTGAGTTGTCGCCATCGTTTGGCGAAGAATCGAGAGATTCGAATTCCCGCCTCTCCAATCTCAGAATCATCTTCATTGAATGATTTGCAATTAGAGAAGACAAGGGAGACGTCAGCGAAGAGATCATCGGCATCCGAGTATCTGAAGAAGAGGAAGGAGAAGAGTTGAAGAGGGAAGAGGAAGGAGAGAAGAGACTGACCCTCCCCTCTCGACCTTCTCGCTGATCGTGCCCAGATCCATGGGTTTATCGATGAGAAGGGAATAGGAAGGAACTTCATCGAGATCTACTGGAGAGGCAAAGAACTCGCATCCTTCCAATTCCTGAGAGGGAGTAGAATGAGGGGATGAGTATTATTCGTGCCCTGACTTGTAGTTCATCTAGAATACTCCTTCCCAATCCATTGACCATCGAAGGAGGAACGACGAATGAATTAGGTTCCGCCCTTCTCTTCACTCCTCCCTTCGATGGAAGGCCACACTTTCGATCCTCATCATTCACATCGATTATCTGGTCGTCTTCCTCATCTATCAGAGAAATCTGAAGAGAGAGAGAGATCGACCCAGTCATCTAATCATTCTTTGGCCCAATTATAGTGTAATGAGGATATTAGTTGGACCTTTGGTTGGCACTGAAGGCAGATGAAGGGTTGAGAGCGAATGGTACAGGAGGGATGAATACGAGAGACTGAGCAGGATGAGCATAGAAGGAAGGAGGAAGAGGAGGAGGGGAAGAGACAGGCAGAACATTGCCATGATGAAGATAAGGAGAGGAAGGAACAGAGGAGCTGAAGGAATCTCATTGAAAAGGAGGGAAGAAGAAGGGATACCTGAGTAGCCAGCCCCAATTGAGCCGTAGTCGAGGATCGCTCAGTCATGGATTTCCACTCCTCGAGGAGATTGACTTTCTCCTCTCTCTTCTCCTCCTCTTTTCCATCGTCCTCTTCAATTTCAACTGTGGATCTGAATCCATGAATGAAGTTTGAAAAATGAAGAAAAGTTTAGCTTACTTAAAATTGAATCGATCTTCAGGTATCGAATTTTGAATGGATAGTATCTTCCTCTTGAGAGATTGAATGGAAACTTCCGAGTCTTCATCGACTTCCCCCTCCATTATTCTCTCTTCCATCAATAGATACTCCAGGTCGATCAATTTCTTGTTCAACTCCTTTCTTCTTCTCAAATCCTCCGCTTCTCCATTCACTCTGTTCCCAATTGGTCCGATTGAAACTTAAACAATCAACAATCAATCATGAGAAGGTGCCTTCAACTCACTTTCCCCTAGGGGTAGATCATCAATTAGATCATTGCGAGTTATCGATCGATGGAGAACTCTCTCCCTCAGTCCTCTCTGATGCAGATTGGCCTTCCATTGATCTACATCCTTCGATGTGACTGTCCACCTGCCAATGGAGCTTCATCGAGGTCTCTAATCCACACTCTCACCATCCTCTCTTCTCTGAATTCCCCATCATCCTCAATCCCTGTTTCCTCCTCTTTCCTTCTCCTCCTCCTTCTACCAATCGATCAATCGTATCTTCGAGACATCCAATCACCTCTGGATCCACGAATGAATCTGCGATACTGTGATTGTAAATGGAGAATAGTTAGTGTACTCACCTGATTGGATGGAAGGGGGATCCCTCTCGCATATGGTCAGATCACAGGCAGGATTCTGAGTGTGTCCACTCTCGATCGATTCGATCAGAGTAGGTAGATCAGAGGGGAGAGCCCAGTATAGTCGATGGTATCGATCCTCTCCGATGGGGAAAACTCTCACTCGAGAATTGAGGGCATTGATGGAGGAGGAGAGATCGTCACTCTTCACTCCCAATTCATTCATCACTCCATCTATCTCATCATCATCCAGAGCCTTCAATCGATATTCCCCTACCGTAATCCTTGATTGATACAGTACCTCTTCCTCTGGGGTTAACACCTCGCATTGTCCAATGCCAGGAGTGAACTTGATAGATCTCTCGGGAGAGGGAGGAGGATGGTCCATCTCCATTTCTTCTTCTCCATTTCTCTTCTTCCTTCGACGTGTAAGATGGTTGCGGAGAGCTCTCATCTGAGATGGGAGGAGGTACATCTCTCGACTGTTGGCTGTTCCTTTACCTTTCCCTCCTTCATCCATCTTTCTCCCTTCAACTTCGTCACTTCCTCTTGATGTCCATCCAATTGAGATCTCACTGCACTACTGCATACCAACTGAAGGAGGAGCACAATCTGATGGGTGGCCCATCCCATTGATCTACCTGGTTCACAATCGTCCCCATCACAGCTGCCTTCTGATCGGGAGAGAGGGAGAGGAAGGAGGAAGAGGAGGAGAGGGCTGATGCTAGCTGGAAAGGGAAGGATTGCTCTCCTCCTGTGGGAGAGTGAGTACCTCAGGTCCTTCTCCATCAGAGAGCGAGAGAAGGAGACGGAGTAATTCGTCCCAATTCGTGTCAGTGAGTGGGATCTGGGCGAGAGTCTTCCCATGGAGGGAATATCGACGAGTGGAAGGGAGATGAGTGAGACATCGAGAGAGAAGAGAGGAAAGAGTAGGGAGGAGGAGGGAGGAGCAATCGCCCATGCAACCACGACACAGATCTTCGATTGATGGAATGATCTCTGAAGAGATCGCATCAGGCAATTCATTGAGACAACGATTGATGAATATCTCACCCAGTTCGAGTGTCTTCTGGAAGTTCTCCATGAATTGAACAGTCATGAGAATATTCCCGAATGCTTCTCCTCCTAATTCCATTCGATTGATTCTTTTGAATGGAGGAAGTGGTCGAATCTCCTCCAGAGTGAGATCTTCCACAGCTCTTCTCTTCCCTTCGCCTCCCTCTTCCTTCTCCTCCATTCCTCCTTCTTCCTTCTTCTCTTTCAACTTATCTTCCTTCAACTTCTCTATTGGACAGGTAGTGAGCAGTGATGATCTCACCCTTTCTTTCTTCATCATCTCCTTCCTTTTCTCTTCTCTCTTCTCCTTCTCTTCTCCCATTTTCTTCGTTCGTTCATCTTGCAATCTCTTCAATTCTGTCTTCACATCTTCCTCCGTGAACTTCACATTCACCTGTTGATGATAGACTAGAAACGTGAGGATGGATTGGAAGAGGGAGGGGAGGGGGCAAATGGGGAAATACACTCCTCACCACGCACTCTCTCGTGCACACCACTCACCAGCTGGCCGTTCTTAGGCACTCCAACGAAGAATTCGCCCACAATGACCTTCGGAGAGAAGGTGAACTGTTCCCTGTTCACTATTCCCGTCTCGTGCTTCCCCAGATACTGTAATCAAGTATCGATCGATGGAAGAGGAGAGATACCGTACCCTGATAACTTCGGAGAATGAACCGAGTCTCTTTTGACAGGGGGAGAAGTAAACGACTACTCCCTTGATTCCGAAGGCAGTCATTTCTCGAATGAACGTGTGTCTTTTCCATCCGTGAGACAGTGGAATTCGCACTACTTTCTCGTCTGTCACGGGAGGACGACGGGATTTGCACTCGGAGGAGGGACTGAAGGGAGGATACGGTAGGGGGGGAGATCCATCGACAACTGACTTCTTCGGTTTAGGGATCTCCCCCTCCTCCAGATCAGATTGGGGTAAAGAGACTGCGGCACCCTGAATGAATGGGAGATGAGGGACGGGGAGGGAGAGAGAGGAGAGAGAGAGGAGTGAACCTGGAGTGAAGAGAAGAGGGCATTCCAAAGGAGGAGTTGAGACTGTGCCAGAAGAGAAGGAGAAGAAGAGGAAGAGGAAGGAAGGGCAGTGGATGGGAGGGAAGAGATCAGACGGAGTAATTCCTCCCCCGTGGGTAGAGAGGCCATCTCAATCCAACTATTTGTGGCTCCATTTCACTCGAGATTAGCGATAAAAATACGAAATGCAATGCAGGAATACTGTATCAAGTGAGGGAAATCATTTTGAAATAAAGCGAAATAGCATTTGTGGGGGGATAGATGGTGTATGGCGGGGAGAAGGGAGGGGGGACCGACACGAAACGAGAGGGGGGATGGGGCGTCGAAACCGCTGGCGCGGGCGTGCGAGCGAGCAGCGAGGAAAGAGGGAAGGGGAAGGGACGAGGGAGAGGGGATGGAGAGAGTACCGAGGGAGCAGGCTTACGAGAGAGAGAGAGAGAGAGAAGACCCATCGAAGTACCCCTGAGGAGAAGGGGCGAGGGAGAGACTGCCATCGATGGTGGATGCAAGGAGAGACAAGATAGGATAGTGGAAGGAAAGAGAAGAGAAGGGGACCAATATCGATTGGTGGAAGAAGGAGAAGTTGCAGAGGAGATCAGTAGCTGTCCCTCCTTCCTTATCACTCATATCACTCCCCATTTCATGGACCTACCCTTTCGACATTTAGCTTCCCAGTCTTCGCAATAATAACAATGGAGTTAGAGTGGGAGATAGGATGGATAGTTTACAGTACGCTTAATCATCAATCGATATCCTCCTCAATAGATGTGAGATTATCCCTTCTTATCATGTCTTTCCCAATGGCTCCTTCCCTTTTGCTCCTTCTGAAGCCCCGTCTGGAGAGAGCTACTTCCTCCCCTAACAACTACTAGTAACTTTGGCCACTCGTAACGACTTCTCATGAGTAGGGGAAGTGCTAACAGGATAGTCTTCTTCCCTCTCGGGAGTATCCTCCCTCCTTCCTATCATGGACGACTCCCTTAGTACCCTCCTACTTAGATTGAACATCGCCCTCCTCTTTCCAATCACAACTCTTCTCCTTCACTTAGATTCAGTAGCAGATTGGAGGTTCTCCCTCCTTCTCTCTCCTCCCTCAATCCCCTATCAAGATGTTATCCATTTCAGTCGGGAGATCTTCAATCTGTCACTAAGCTCTCCTTCCCTCAACCAGATCACTTTACGATTCATTTTCTGCTTCTACGTATTTTGCTCAATGTAATCAAATCATCTGCGGACCAAGATTTTTAAAATTCTCATATGAGCAAAACATATATTGATACACTTAGGATATTTAAACATATTCTCGATTATTCCATAGTTTTAATCGAAATTAATTAATAATCAAAAATTTAATAATCACTGTGGTCATACTAAACTAAAGGTTAGCATTTGCACGGGAGTGTCCACACTCACCAACGACACTCTCCTTCAGTCACTCTGGCTTCTTCCATCCAGTGGGTGGCGCACGAATTGGCCTCCTAAAATATGTTAGAAAATTCGCAATAGTAGAAGATTTGGACATCACAATGCTTGAAACTATCTTTGGAATCGCCGATTTTCGAATCCAAACTCACACCTTCGCATAGATACATTTGCAGATCCTTTTTAGTCGTTCAGCACTGTTTCGTTATCACAATGATGCCTGTGGATATCTCGCACTGTTGATTGCTCTCTTGAATGACTGGATCTCTTCCCAGGATGTCCCTCTCCCCTTCCTCCTCCTACTCTGACATCGACAGCGACGAAGATAAAGCAGGAGAGAAAGCGTGAGTCATTCACATTCCCCCCGATTGACTCACCCCCCCCCCTTCCCCTTCTTGCATCGACCATCACCACACCTCCCATTGACCCCACGTTCTGCATAAGATTCCAATCTTTCAGCTACTGTAAAATGAAACATTCCATTTGTAGCTATTCTTGGAATATGTATATTGGTATATCGTAAGTGGACACGGATATCCGTTTTGAGACTTACTCTGGTGTACGCTACATCGCTACAGAGATGCATGGGCTATTACTCGAATGGCCTTTCTAATTATCTTAGTATCTTCTTCATTTCTAATTTAAACAACTAATCATGTATGCATCCTCTTGACTCCACGATCATTCTCCTCCCCCCCCCCCCTCCCTACTCCTTCGACAGAGGGTTCCTCTCCTCCAAATCTCGAGTGTTTTCCTCCAATCTCCTTCCACGATAATTGTCTCCTCATTCATTTCCCTCAACCGTTTCCTCTCCATCGGCAGTCTCTCAATCTGTGAACCGTCACCCTCCTCCTTCCCTCTCTCATTTCCCTCTCTCCCTTCCCTCTCTCCCTTCCCTCCTCCTCTTCCTCCTCCCCTCCTCCTCCTCTCTCTCTTCATCCATCTTCCATGCCTTATCTTCAATCTCCCTCAATGGGGTTAAGGAGTACAACTGAACGGAAGCCACTCTCTATCAATTTCTCCTCCCCCCCTCCCCCTCCTCCCTCTCTTCTCTCTCCCCCCCCCCCCTCTGTATCCAGGATGTCTCCTTCATGCAATTACCCATGCACCTTTGTCTCTTCCGCCTATCTCAGAGTGAACGCTTAACGTATTCCTCCCGTTCTTCAATTTACCCCCTCTACTTTTAATTATGAAGGATGAGTTCCTAATCTGTATCATTCGACCCATTGGTCAATTTTCTTATTCCACCCCCCCCCCCCCTCACTCTAATGGGAGATCCCCGTTTGTTCTCTACATTTATCATTCTTTTTTTTGGTGATTCTTTCAAGGGGAAGGTCGTGTCACTCACTTCCGTCCTCCATTTTGGTCTACCATCCTTCCATCTATCAGGAGTCTCCTCTTCTCCTCCATCACATTTATTATTCAACGAATGTCTTAGAGTGACGAGCACTACTGTCAATCTTGTCAGTAGTAGGATCGCCTCCCCCTCTCTCTATCTCTCTTTCGTTATCCACCACCTCTCCTTTCTTCTCACCTCCGCTCTCACCACCTCCTCTCTCACCTCCTCTCCCTCTGACCAGTCCCTTCTATTTACCCTGGTATTCAGCCCTCCGACACAGAAAATGCCTCGGAACAAGAGTGGGAATCTCCCTTCGTTCTTTTCTTCTCTCACCCTGTTGTAATCTCTTCACTTATCACATTCGACAATCGCTACCTCAGATTCTCTCCTTCTTTTCTTCTTCCACTTCCTCTCTCACCGCCACTTTCATCCCTCTCTTCCCCCTCCTCCCTCCTCCCCTCTTTCTCCCTTTCCCTCACCTCCACTCTCGGTTCACTGAATCTCTATGTCTGTCATTGTTTCGACCCTTCATTTAGTATTAATTCCTGACTCTCCCTTCAGTCTCTCAGTACTCTGCTCCATACTGACCATTGGTCTCTTTACGACTCTCCTTCTCTCTTCTCAATTTATGTGATTTCCCCCCCCCCCCCCCAACATTGCGCCATCTATCCTTCCCTCCCTCAACCTTCTCTTTCAGACTCTCCATACTCGCTTCTCTCTGCTCTTCATCTCTCAATCTTCCTCCACCAATCGATAATCCTCTTCTATGCACCCTCGATCTACCGTATTCTCCTATTCACCTCGAGACTGAACAGGTCAGTTTCGCTTTCTCCTTCCTTCCAACTTCTGTTTGCTCTCAAAGTAATCGGATCGGTCTTTTCTCATACTTAGTTCAATCTCAGTTTCCCTTTCTCTCTTCAACTCTTCTTCAATAATTCTCGATCCTTCTCATTCGAATGGTCTCAGCTGCTCCAATCTGCTTCTTCTCTTTCTCTTTTCTTCCCATTTCCAGTTAAGTCTTCCCTCTATCCCTCCAGTCTCATCTTCCAGTGTAATTCTGACCATTCTTCCACTCTCTCTCTCTCTCTTCCTTATTTCTCCCTCCTTCCCTTCTGGATGTAACCTCCTTCCTCTATTCCAATTCATCAAGTCCTCCTTCTCTTTTCATCCTTCTCCATCACGCGATCTACCATTGTTTCCTGCTCCCAACCAGCCTCATTCAATCCACCCTTATGGTGAAGCCGGCTACCGAAAAGGCGCATTAGCATCGCTCAATTATTCCGTCTTTAACGACTCCCGCTTTAATATGTACCGCATCCGCATTTATTTTACTGTCCTTATAATCTCCATATAATATAACACAGTGATGTAAAAAAATCTGAATGCTGCAAGCAGCGATCGTTGCAAAATTGATTTCGCTCGCGCAAATGCTGACGCATGATATTATTTCTTTGCGCGCCTCTAGAGTGTTCATATTTTTTTTGTTTTTTAAAAATTGTATATCTTTTTCATTACTATTAATGTTCGTCTTAGATTTCATGATAGTATCATTTCACTGTGCTTGATTTAATATTTATAGTTGATCCTGTTCTCTTCGCTTAGTCGCGTAATTCGAGGAAGCAATTAGAAAACGACCCCTTCATTTTACCACCCAAAGCGCTTATTTCCACTCTACTGGCTTCCTTTAGGTATCCATCACTCTCTTCCACACGCATTCTCTCATTCCTCGTCCTTCTTCAGCATCTTTCTCTCTTCCTCTCTCACAATCTTGAGTCCACTCGAATTCTCTCGTCTTCTTGGTGGTTCGTCTGATTTTTGGGAGAGTTGAAAGTCCGCTTCGCATTATTGGCAAGTGGAGGCCAAAGGGAGAGATGAGGGAGGGCTCCTAAGGGAAATTCCCTGCCGCCTTTCGACCGCACCCTTTCTTGGCACCCGAAAGATTAGCTGGTTGGGGTGCATAAATTGACTCCACTTACCACTTTCCCTTGTCCATTCCTTTCGCTTACTGACACTTCCTTGTCTTCTATCTTCTCTCCTTTCTATGGTGTTATTATTGTCTACTTACCAGAATAGAATAATCTATCAAACAAAGGGATTCAATATGAACTCGAATTGTCGTCGCTTTCCTCATTCCTGAGTACACATTAATCGTGCCGACTAGACCTTGTCCCTCCCCTTCTCTCTTTTACTTCCAACTCTTGTCGACTCTTTCTCTTCCGAAACGATCATTCCTCTCTGTGTGCTAGCTGTAATCGATCGTGGTCTTCTCTTCCATTTTCATCTCTTGATTGGCTTGTCATTTGAGTGAGTGACTCCTCGTTCCTCACACTCTCATATCATACCCTTTCCCATCTTTGTTCCATTCGTAATACTCGTTTTGAATGCCCCAATCCATCCAAACCATTCTCTAGTCTCTCTCTCTCTCTCACTCGTCTTCTGTCAAGCGCGAATAGAGGATTCACTCCGTATTTCATGCTTATTCCTTCTCTATCTCATAATAGTTGTTTGCTGGCACTCGCTATCGTTCTCTCCCTTCTTCCAAACTTTCCTCTCCCCATATTTGCTCTGAATGCACAGGTAGATATCAAGTCTTTCCTCTTTTGGCAGGTATTCGACGGGCGAGAATCGCCCCTTCACTTGATGGATGTACTAGATCCCCCCTGTCTATATCTAATCATTTACTGTTTCCAATTCGTCTCGGCCATATCCATTTCAATTATTGAGTGTGATATTTACTGTGGAGTATGTTCACAAGATGCTCTTGGAAGGGTGGTCACTCTAAAGGACCGTTTCTTCATTTCCTCGTCTATTCTTTCAACCATGTCTGGGTTGGTCATTTCTCGTTCTCGATTCACCCTAAAGATGAAGTGTTCATCCTTCTTCCAATCACCAGTCCCTCTCCCTCTTCTTCGAACCCCTATCCTCCATCCTTCTCTCTTCTTCCTGTCACTTAAATCGCTTCTTCCCCTTGTCCACTACTCTCTTCACACTTCTTCTGTCTCCAATCCACCATATGCTACTCATTCCCATCCCTGATTCATCCTCCATTTTTATTCAGATTACGTTGCTGATGTCCTTATTTTGATCAATACAATCGAGCAATCTTTTCATTTTAGATGACTTCTCCATCTGGGGAATCGATAGAGATGGACGAACCACGACTCCGTCCTTCTTTGCCTCCCAAACCAGCTATCGATCCAGTCAGATACAGTATGATCAACGTCAAAGGTCAGCTATTTATTGCTATCGATCCCTTTCTGATATTTTTGACGATTAATACGATTTGTATTTCGAGCTTTCGCTATTTTTATATCTAAATGAATAGGGAATGACATGATAGACAGTACGGTTTAGTGCATTCTCTATTCTCTCTCTTTCTCTTTCTCTTTCGTTCTCGATGATTTATGATAGATTGTCATCAATAGGAGAATGGACGCGAGAAGTAGTAATAAATAGAGTGATTTTGTATCTATCACATAGCTCCTCTTTCTTCCTTCCTATTTCCTATTCTATTCATTCCCACTCTTCTTTCATTTTTATTCCTCGTCTTTACAACTTTCCTTTTCACACTATACACCATTGAGTCAGCATTATTTTGTCTTCCTCTATATCGATATTGAGTGCTCACTCGAATTGTTCATCTCTTGGATGGATTAAGAAGTAGAATGGGAAGGAAGACTGACCTTGTAGTTGCCCCCTCCTCCTCCTCCTCTTCTTCTTCTTCTCCTCACTTCTCTCTTTTTTATTTTCATTCAGGTAGTCAAAGGGAATGGAATTGGATGGTTCTCGTTGCCTCATTCTTGGTTGTCTGATGAATGAGAGTGGGAACGGGGGGTATCCTCTCCTATCTGAGTCATCCTTCCACTTGATCTATCCCCCTTCCCTTCTCCGTCCCTTCTCCTTCTAATCAGTGAGTACTCTTCTTCTCTGCTCTCTCCTCTTCCACTCCTCCTTCCATCTCAATTCATCATTCAGTCATTGAGTCTCTTCTTTCATCCTTTCTCACTCGGTCTTATCTTAACTCCTCCCTCTTCTAAGTGACCATCACTCCATCAGTCCGATTCTCCTCCATTCTTCACTATTCATTCTTTCCTTTCTTGACTGGTCCACTTTTCCTTTCCCAGTTCCTCACTCAACTGGTAGTCGTTCTCTGTTCAGAAGGAGTGGGATGGTTCCTTCGAATGCGAGATTAGCCTCCCTTATACCGTTCTCTTCTTTTCTCTTCCTTCCTCTTCCCATCGAACTCCTTCTCATATTTGACTCCTCTGTCGTCTCTCTCACGGTGCGTACCATAACAAGTGTTCAATATTTCACCCTTCCTCTCCCCTTTCCTCACCTCTCTTCCCTCCCTCCTCCCTCCCTCCCTCCCTCTCTTCCCTCCCTCCCTCCCTCCTCCTTATCAAACCCCCTGATCTCCGCTTCTTTCTCCCACTTGAATGGCAACATCCGGCAGTCTTTGATAGGGGGAGGCAGTCTCCCTCCTTCTCGTCCTTCTCGGGAGGTCATAATCACTCTTATTGCCTTCCCTCTCTCTTCTCAGGTATCCCTCCCATCTCTCTCCCTCTCTCCTTGTTCACAGCTGTTCCATAGGAGTCTCAGTCTATCTCTGGATAGCTCCTTCCATTCCTCCTCCGATCTCTCCTTCTTTCTTTCACCCCTCTCCCTCTCAAAGGACACACCCTCACTCTACTCTGCCCCCTCCCTTCTCTCCATCTCTCTAACTGATTGATCACCTTCCCTTACTCTTCTTCCATTTCTACTTCTATTCCTTCCTCAATCGCTTCTTTGATCTACCTCTTCTCTCGTCAGATGGCAACTAACATTGTAATATCTGGGTTGTCCTGTCACTCCTTTCTTCTCTTTCGGTCCTCATCTTCACACATGTTCATTTCTTTGTAGACGAGATGATCTCTCACTCTTTCTCTCTCGTACTGCTCCCTCTCTCTTCCCTCTTCTCTCTCCTTCCTTCTCCTCCCTCTCTCGATTCTCCACTCCATCATCCATCATGTTTCTTCTGTCTCTCTATTCTCTCGATGTCTTCATTCATCTCTCTCTCATTTCTATTCTATTCTTCTCTTCTCTCCTCTCCTCTCCTCTCTAATCATCGTCTCTATCTTTTTTCTCTTCTCTCCATCGTTCTCATTTTAATTTCGAGGTATAAATCACAAGTCCCATCACATTTCGCTTTCGCGGTTGCGATTTCGTTTTTCTCCGTCTCTCTTTCCTCATTTCTTCCTCCTTCTTTCCCCTCTCTTCCGATTATTCTGCTATAGTGTCGCTAGTCGCGAGTCCACTCATCGATCGCCTCATTTTGTCACTTTATAAATCTATTCTGTAGAAAGAGAAAGAGAGGTCGAGGGTGATATTCCCTGCCTAGGGTGGGATAATCATGGACTCTTCTTTTGATACGTATAAACGGAGCCGAGGTGAGCGAATGGAAGGGGAGACTTCTCCATATCCAATCCTTCTCCCATTCTGATGGTTGATCTCTTGAGAATCAACGGACTGTCAACTGGATGCTCTTCTGGCTGAATTGGAACAGTTGGGATCGGCCCTCGACTCTCCCAATATGGCAGATCAACTCATTCTCGGAATGGGAACAGTGGGGAAGAGGAATGGAGTGAACTGTGCTCCCTCTTCCTCCTCTTCCTCTTCCCACTCCACCCTCCCTCCCCCCATACTCGCTCCCAAACCCCAGCACCATATCAGGTACCACTCAGATTGCATCTCAAACAATCCATAATGTTTTCCATTTGCAGCCAAATTCCCCATCGATCGATTGCCTCCTCTGCGTCTTCGTCGTCATCGAATACGGTAACCGATTAATATTAATCAATATTCTTCAATATTCTTTCATCTGTTTCTCTCCATCTGATTGACTCGCCCGCTTTCGTCTCTTTTCTCCTTATCAGTCTGACCCTTCTAATGACTGTGGATGGTGTTTATTCTAGTGAAGGGTGGATAAGGATTGAAGAGGAGAGGGGGTTGAGCAGGTAGCGAGGGTAGGTCATGACGCAAGTTCCGGTTGTCTGGGTAGAAGTACTCACATGTACAGTTAGGAACGGAGAATGGTGTTTGGAGAGGAGATGATGAGTGTGGAACAGGAGGGAAGGAAGGGATCAGAGTATCACTCTCTCTCTGTCTGTCTGTCTGTCTGTCTCTCTCTCTCTCTCTCTCTCTCTCTCTCTCTCTCTCTCTCTCTCTCTCTCTCTCTCTTGCTACCCTACCCTGTCCACTCGATTCCACTTGTATCATTGTATCTCTATCCCTCTCAATCTCGATCTCTCTCTCTCACTTGTGATTCTCGAATGGTCATTCCATTCATAACACTTCCCCTCTTCTCTGTCGTATAGTCGGAGAGAGAGAGGGGGGATCAAAATAGGTGTGGACAGGCACGGTAAATGCGGGAGAGATTGACGGGATGAGGAGGAAGATGAATCGAGGGATAGGGATAATTAGCCATTCTGCTCGTAGAATACGGACCATTGAGGAAGAGAGGAAGACCGAACTCTTTACATTCTCTCTATATATATCTGTGTGTAACCCAAGTAATCTTTACTGGACGTGGTCTATGTGCCTTGCTTGTTGATGAATGAGACGGGTGTGAACCGTGGAATGGGTAGAGAATGAGGCTAATGAGAGATATATGAGGCCGTCCGCGATAGATTCAACAAGGCCTCGGCACATCCAAAAAATTGGAACCCACGAAAACATGTTTTCTGGGGTAGTTTTCGATGCTGATCATCGTGGTCCACTTCATTTTGCATGAATCGCTCACTGAATTTCGGTGTGGTGCCATGTCACTTCCGGTCAAAACTGCTTTTTCGCATGCTGTACGCTCAAAATACACGGTGGAAGGTCGAAATCTCGCGTCCCCGACCAGTATTTCACGGCGAATCGAATGGTGTATTTCATTGGTCATGAATTCTCCATGTGTTCGAGAAAAATCGACTTTTTGACTCAATCATGTGTGCGAGTGGAGACCATAACCATTTGATCCGCCGTTTCACGCTGATTCGAATGGTATGTATATGTGTGGGGATCCGAGGTACCCGAAGACCACTTATGCCCCTTTTTCTGCTTTTCCTGCGCATTTTACTGTGTAATCGAGAAATGAGAGGACGGAAAATGACAAGGAAAGTCATTTTCCTCCCTCTCATTCGTCGATTACACAGTGAAAAGCGCTGGAAAAGCAGAAAAAGAGGCATAAGTGGTCTTCGGGTACCTCGGATCCCAACACATATACATACCATTCGAATCAGCGTGAAACGGCGGATCAAATGGTTATGGTCTCCATTCGCACACATGATTGAGTCAAAAAGTCGATTTTTCTCGAACACATGGAGAATTCATGACGAATGTAATGCACCATTCGATTCGCCGTGAAATTCTGGTCGGGAACGCGATATTTCGACCTTCCACCGTGTATTTTGAGCACACAGCATGCGAAAAGGCGGTTTTGACCGGAAGTGACATGGCACCACACCGAAATTCAATGAGCGATTCATGCAAAATGAAGTGGACCACGATGATCAGCATCGAAAACTGTCCCGGAAAAAATGTTTTCGTGGGTTCCACTTTTTTTGGCTGTGCCGAGGCCCCGTTGTGAGTTGTTGAATCTATCGCGGACGGCCTCATATAAGAGAGGAGGGAGTCAATTAGGCATTCCATTGAGGGAGAGGAGAGAGAAGGAAGGTCATTTGATATGCCATAATGGGATTAGATGGAGTGATTACGGGATGGAGTTGATTCCATTGTGAGTGGTTGATGTTCCATCCAGTGATGACTAGGAGGAAGAGGATGGTGATAAGGGAGAGGTAACTGAAGTGGATTGCAGACTCTGGTGGTGGGATCTTCTTGTTCTTCTCCCGATGGAGATTCTGCATTCGGAGAAGGGTCGTCTACTGAGGGGAAGGAGAGAGGACGACACTCACTACACAGCACTGAGTCACTCCATACGCCCTCGCCCACTCAGGTATTCCCATTCGACGGATTACTGTAGACTGGGCAGTTGGTTGTGTGCTTCCTTCCTTCCCATTCCAATCTCACTAGTGCGCATCTTCCCTCTTTTATCCCTACTAATTACACCATTTGCATTTCCTATCTTTTATGAGTGGGGCGTCATTCCAGTATAGATTGCCGTTCCCTTTCCTTCCCTCTTGTATGATCACTCGTGTCTTCCTCTCATCCCTCAAAATACGTCTCCCCATCTGAGTGAGTCCTCTTACAAGAGGGTGAAACGGGAGAAGGAAGGAGAGAAGGGGTGAATCTCTACCAGATGTGTCCCCCCCCCCCTTCCCTCTCTACTGCTCACAATCCCTAAGGAAGAGATTAGCTCCCCTCCCAGTTGATCCCCTCCTGATCATCCCCGTTGTCCATCCAATGATTAAGTGAGACAATTATGAGATGGTAGGGGAGAGGGGTTTGATCGATCGATAGAGAAAGAGAGAGAGAGGGAGAGAGTAGATCACGAATTAGTTTCTCTTGTATTGGGAGGGTCGACAGATGGAGTTCTGAGGGACGAGAGGCCTTTGTTTGTATGAATGAGTGAAGAGGAAGCAACTAATTAGTCCGAGTGAGGTATAGAAGGAAGGACTCATAAGTGACCGTGTCCACTCCCCCCCCCCTCCCCCTCCTACTGATCCCCCTCTAGTCGCGTGCTGTTACGACGTGATGGAATGTTGTAAGGGAATAATGGTTCGAGTCCTCCCTCTGCCCATTCCCCCATTCATTCCTCTAGCTGTGGAATGGAGGAAGGGAAGGGAGATGCTCACTCGTCAGTCTCAATCTTGTCTGCATGGTAGTTGACCCCCTGTGTCGATGAGATGGAGTATCTAAGGGGGTATGGGATTACAGGAGGGAGAGAGAGAGGAAGGGAAGGTTGCACGTGTGTTCACTCAACCAGAAGAAGGGAGAGTGGAGAGACAATGGGAGAGATTAGGAAGGAAGAGGGCGAGGTGTGAATCGGCGTCTCGAGAGGAGAAGGAGAGGGGGATGACCAAGTATGGGAAGAGGGGGGAGTCATTGGATTGCAGATCTCGCCTGGATCTCAACAGTCTTCTGAAGCAGCAGAGGATGACTCGAAGGAAGCGAAGATAAGACAGGCACTTCTCAAGGTGAGTCCCCCCCCCAACCCCTCCTTTTTTGTGTTGGTTCAAGCTCCGATTACTCCCCATCCGGAACCGTTTAGTTTGAATTTCAAGGACTGGCTATAGCGTTGCATTGCTTAGTTGGTGTTGGTAGGAAGGAAGAAGTGGTCGACGAGAGGGAGAAGGAGGGAATTGCAGATGAGAGAAGCGAATCACACTCGTATCTTCGTCAAGTTCTTCGTGGACGACGGGGCGCCCCTCCAGATGCTCATCGACGAGAGATGGAGTGTAGTCGAGGTGAGGAGAGAAGGGGCCATCCCAGTCATGCACCCTACAAACACTTGTTCAAATATTCCATGTGCTTATTCAAAATATTCATATATATGTGAAGTTAACGACGCGAAAATTTAATAAAATTGATATCCAATATTGCCGGGGGTTGGGGGGGGGGGAGAAAGTATCAAGGTGAGTAGCCTGTCATACCTGGTCTCTCATTTTTGCACGGTCTCCCACTTGATTTGTCGTGATTCAATAAGGTGGGGGTTGGGAAACTTTAACCTCTCATTTTTAGACGATGCGACAATTGGCGGAGAAGCACCATATCTCGTTGAGTGAGGATCACTGCATTGTCGAAGAGTTCCCTGAATTGTTGATACGGTAGGATATTGATTGGTTTGTAATATCTCCTGTCCTATCCAATAGATGATATACCAAGGAAATTCTCTTTGACATGTCTGATATCGGCGTTTCTGCACAATCCCGGACAAACGTTAGAATCGTCATTTCATATGTGTGATAATTCCTACTAGGGTCCTGGCGGTATTCTAATGACTGTCTTTAAAAAATTGTATGATTAGTAATCGTATCGAAATAGGGAATGCTAATGCAAATTCATTCGCAATTGTGACTTTGTCCGGGATTGTGCAGAAGCGCCCTGATATCGAAGGGCACTAGGTCGAATGAGAACCGCAAATAGTGCTCTTATCCAGGATTTGCAGAATTCGTTCTTACCTGACAAAAAGATTGAGCGAAAATAGTGGAGAAGGGTCCTTTTAGGTTCTCATCCGACATAGTGCCCTATCAAAGTTGTCCCGAGAAATTGGATTGTGATTGGAATGATAATGATATGAATATAAGTATTTGTCAGTCGAATCTACGAAGACGATGAGAATTTGGTGGAGAACATCAAGATGTGGGTGGAGGGATCGGGCAACAAACTGACGCTCACGAGGAGACCGGAGAAGTACGCAGTGATGGATCGACCAGAGACTTATCTGGTCACTGAGAAGACAGCGAATCACATGGAAGTACCCAAGGGAGAACACTGGCCATTGGAGATCAAGAGTCGATTCCTGCAGGTATCCTGTTGACTTGCACTCGGAATTACCTCCAGAAGGAGTATTGAGGAATCTGTTCCACTGTTTGGATGATTTCATTTCTTTCTAAACAATGATCTGGTTGAGGATTTCTTCTCGTGTGATCCATTCGTTCCTCCCGAATTGGAGGGATGGATGTATCTGAAGGGAGATGGGAAGAAAGTGTGGAAGAAGACTTACTTCATCCTTCGCCCATCTGGACTCTACTATTCATCCAAGGGGAAGAAGTTAGTCAACACCCATTATATGACTATCTCTACAACTATTTATTCCGTTTATTGAGGAAAAAACAGCAGTTTGATGTTTACGAAAACCTTTGTAGATGCACTAAGGATCTGCAGTGTTTGATGAATTTCCACTCGAATCAAGTGTACACAGGATTCGATTGGAAGAAGAAGTACAAGGCACCCACTGCTTATTGCATCTCACTCAAGGTATCACTCGTTGTGCCAGGGAGAGAAATCTCTCTCTCTCTCTTCAGTTGACGCAGCTGCAGATGAAGAGGTCCTCGTACATCAAGTACATCTGTGCAGAGGACGAGATGAGCTACAAGAAGTGGGTGGTGGGACTGCGAGTGGCCAAGGTACTCCCATGGAAGAGAGTAGTTGTGTGATGGAGAGATTGCAGAATGGTCGACAGATGTACGACAACTACGTGAGTGCCACTGAGAGAAGACTCGCTTCCATGAATGCGAATGCTCCCAGGAGAGTGGAGATACCCAGGGTGGAGAATGAGAAGAGGTGAGGAGGGATCAGGAGAGTCAGCTGGGGAAAGATACCAACATGGCCCATTTCATCTCATCGTTTATATCACGCCTGTTACGAGAGAATCGAGCTAGATTTCACTTTCTTGGCCACGTGCCGAAAATCGTGAAATGAGATATCATCGGTTTTGGCCATCCCTAGGCATGTTGTTTGATCCCCCAAAGTTTCGATCCGCCCAGAATTTTCTTAAGGTCGCTAAGCGAGGCACTATACCTGAGTCCTCAACGTCAACAGGGTATATCTTGCTTCGGGTGCATTTTTGAGAGAAATTGCCCCCCGAGGTACCCCAGGTAATTTTTCATGCACTATCGATCTATCAAAACTAGAGCTCATGAAAGTGCCTTAGAACCGGGTTACAGTTAGGGTAGCTTAACTCAAAAGTGTAGGAAAAGATTCTCTAGCTTTTTTAGTATGTGATAGTCCTCGCCGAGCTCTTTCGAATAAGGTATTGGCGGTTATCAAAAGCTGGGTATGGCGTATGTGTTTAGCCCCTAAAAGGCTTAGAGTTGATTTGACAAATATTTTCAACAGAGAAAGAACAATGTTTCATTCTCCACGTCGACGCCGCTAAAATCGGCGAACTCCGTCAAGAATGAGCATTGTTTCATTATTTCCCCTGTTGAAAATATTTTTCACATCAACTATAAGCCTTTTAGGGGCTAAACGCATACGCCATACCCAGCTTTTGATAACCGCCAATACCTTATTCGAAAGAGCTCGGCGAGGACTATCACATACTAAAAAATCTAGAGAATCTTTTCCTACATTTTTGAGTTAAGCTACCTTAACTGTAACTCGGTTCTAAGGCGCTTTCATGAGATCTAGTTTTGATAGATCGATAGTGCATGAAAAATTACCTGGGGTACTTCTGAGGGCAATTTCTCTCAAAACTGCACCCGAAGCAAGATATGCCCTGTTGACGTTGAGGACTCAGGTATAGTGCCTCGCTTAGCGACCTTAAGAAAATTCTGGGCGGATAGAAACTTTGGGGGATCAAACAACATGCCTAGGGATGGCCAAAACCGAGTATATCTCATTTCTCGATTTTGGGCAGATGGCCAGCTCTAGCTCGATTCTCTCGTGACAGGCGTGATATCTTTTCTATTCAATAGTTCAACGTGGACTATCTAACGATAAAAATGGATGGGTGTACGGATGGTATGTACTTCTGCCCGTACCCTTATGATTGCAGATGTGACTCGTCGTCTCTCTGTTCTTCCTCCTCTCGTCACGATGGTCTCTCCATCGGAGGCTCCTCTTCCTACACTGGAGGAGCATCGAGTAGAGCGACCTCCAATCGACAGTTGGATGTAGACTGCTCATCCATCCATTCGGGGACGACGGGACACAACTCGCATCCCTTGCCATCTCCCTCCATCCACTCTCACACTCCGGCAAGTACCCAACAATATTCACATCAATCGATTCAAGGGGAAACAGTGGATGGAAATGTGACTGTTCTCTATTCAGAGTGTTCTCTCTGGATCATTCTCTTCTCTCCGTGAGACTGCTCCCCTCTCTTCCATTCATGCCACTCCTAGAGTCCCACTGAGGGAGTACGAGGAAGATCTCACTGGTGAGTACCCTCTCCCCCCTCTCTCCTCCATCATCTCTTCCCTTCAGGCACAATCAAGCGTGCTCCAGTCTGTGTCACGGAGGTCCTTCGTCGATCGGCGTCATCGTGTGTGGAGGAGGAGGATTCAGACGAGGAATCTCTTCCGGCCCCTCCCCCTTCCTCCCTCTCCAACTCGCATCCTCTTCCTCCTCCCTCTCGATCCCCTCTTCCCCCTCCGAAGCCTCCTCTTCTCTTAGCGGGTACACCTGGAAGCGCAGGAGGACCTCCTCCTCCCCCCGTTAGAATCACTCCCATCAGAGATGAATATGCGAGCATCCAGAAGAGAGCTCCCCCTCCCCCTCCCCCTCCCAAGAGGGCCGACGGTGAGTCAATGAGTGAGGGGAATTAGCCGTTGGCTACCGCCAACGGCCAGGGGTGGCTCGCGGCGTCGTCGCGCTTCGCGCGCCAACGCCGCTCGCCGATTATTCGTCGCGCTGCGCGCGCCGACCGGTCTCTCGTTCGAAAGTGACGAAGAATGAATGAGAGGGAGATAATCCAATTACCACACAATAGAGTCGAGATAATCCAATTAAATGTTCCTGATTTTGCTGACAGGAAAATATCGCTAGGATCCTGAGTATATGGCGATGGTAGTGATAATGATTGATTGGAGGTACTCGACTCACCATCGCCTCTCCCTCCCCTTCCGTCCCCAATATGAGTGAATTGGAAGCAGCTCTGAGGAGGAGACAGCAGAAGATGGGACAAGCCAGTTGAAGCTCCCACCATTTAGCACCATTCGTGTTCCAGCAAAGTGTCATCTACTCATTCTATCATCTACCCCCCCCCCCCTTTTTTATTTTATAGTAATTCTTTCGAGAATATCTCGGTGCTACAATAATTTCACAATTTCATGTATCATTCTTGGATTGTTTCAGCGTTCAGTTTAATTTTGAGTTGGTATATCAATTTGTATTTCGCAGACCTCTTCCACTTAAGTTACCTGATTCGTCCCTTCTTTCTACTCTCAACTGCTCAATTCCCTTTATCATTTCCACTCTTGTACACTATTTATTCATCATCAATTAATTAGAACTTTCTTTTTTTTCTGAATAGGCAAGCTTTCTTCAGTTTAATATCAGTTCCGGTGCACTTTTCCCCCTTTGTCGAATTGACCAAATAGTCCTCTCATTTACAGTCTTCCCCTCACGTTTCTCGTTGTTCTCCTTTTTGAAAGTGTATATTCATAATAGAGATACATATTATAAGGATAGAGTTAGAGAAATGTTCACTTCGCAATTTTACTCGCTTTGAGCGATTGATTGTATATTGTGAGTACGCCCGATCGATTGTTGACTAGACTTCCTTCTGCCATTTCGAGTTGCTCTGTGACAATTCCCCTCGTGACAGGATCCTCGTGCTTTATCACTGATAAATTTATATGTGCTATCCATTGATTGATAATATCACTGAAATGTCTACTAGATCATGAGAGTACTGTAATGGTGAGAGACAAAATAATCGAAGGGGCAGCTCAGATGATGGGAGATGATTCGATTGTCGAAGGGATAAGCCATGTATTGGAGATACGCAAGCGAAATGGAAAGGAGCTGAAGGAAGTTTTAAAGGCTGTAGCATTTAGAGATGTGGGTTAATGTTTCGCCTATGTTAGCGATTGTTGTGAGGCCCCCATTGTGAGGGCATGGTGACTTCTTTCAGACAGGCACACTCGATGTGACCGATAAGGGGATTCGAATCATAGTGGACGATCAACACACTCAACAAGCCATCGCTTATCTTCCCAATGATGCTTTCTATGCAGTCCTTCTGAAGGAAGAAGTCGTGAAACTGACCATTCCCATGAATGCACTCATCAGTACACTCTCCATTCTAGACCATCACGAATCTAGTGTCAAGGTTTGTTATCGGAATGTCCTTATCCGTGGGGTTTAATCAGAGGATTCCTTTCTTGTCAGTTGACATACAATGGATTGGGCGAGCAATTGCGAGTCATGGTGGAGCACGATGAGACTGTCGTCGATGTCAACATCAACACTCTCACTCCCAATCCCGTATGGCACTCTCCCACTCACCCTTCATCCCCCCTTCAGGATTTAGCCTTCGTCTTCGATAGGGATCACCTCAAAGCAAGGGTGATCATGAGGGCAAGCGTGCTCAAAGACGCCTTCAAGGTGATGAGACAAGCTGCGGTAATCCATGTACGCAGTACTTACTCAGGAATTTGATCCGTCTAGTTCCGGGGTTTTGTTCATCATTGGCCCATCATCTTTCTCAATTCAAACTAAAGGAGATGTTGGCAAAATTACGGTAAAATAGATTTGTACGAATTATAGTAGTCGCTTTTCTTGCAGACGACAATTCCGAAGCACTCCGATTATATAGAAGCTCTCGAGTGTGACAGAGTGACGCACACTCTCTTCAGATTAGCACTCATGAAGAAAATGGAGAAAGCACTTACTATTTGCAGCAAGGTTCAGATACAGCGTAATCCCCATGACCAAAGTACACTTTCAGATTTCCTTGCGAATCGATAAAAACGGAATAATGATCTGTCAATACATGATGGAGAAATGCGCAGACAATTATCAGATCTTCCTCGAGTTCTACGTGTGTCCACGAGAGAGAGAGATTCGTGAACGATCAGGCCATTCCAGTGTGCTCCCGATGCAGAACAACCATTCAGTGATGATGAAGATGGCGGGGATAGCAACATCAACGAATGACATCGACCATTTATTTACGGAGAAACCTATTTACACTCATCCCGATCTCCAAGAAAACATGTAACATCATAAACATCTACAAGGAACGTCTTTCCTGCTTCTTGAATGATTCGCTTATCCGAATGTCTGCGCATTGTGAGCAACTGCACTAGCAGCCAGGTTCACGAATTCGATGTACAATCTAAAAACACTTCTTTTTAGAATTGATCACTCGTATTTGATAAAGATCTCATAACTATGGCATACACTTTTCCTCACCTGTCTTGTTCGATTCCCAGATTTTTCTCGATGAGAGGATGAAGGACTTTCGCGATATCATTGTTCTGCTTAGAAGTTCCCACAGATCCAATAGACTTGAGAATGGCTGATCCAGCAGGTGATTTGCCATCTCCTCCGAAGGACAGTTTCTGATCCCCAACAACATGGACAGCGACATACTGAACATCCGTAATATGGTATAGTCGGTAACTTACTAACTAACGCTTTCTGGCTTGTGGAGAAGCTGGGCGATCTTGGCAGATAACTCGGAGAGGAAGGCGTCCGAGATCTTGGCACTTGACACGTTAGTGTGCAAGGCGAAAATTGGCATCTGAACAACGGGCATATAATTGGAAGTGAACAGACAAGGAATTGACAAATGTGTGATTTGTATTATAAAAAATAGGGGACCGCGGTCGGTCGACCGCTAGGCTGTAGGGGGCTAGGAATAGAGAACTAGTTCACAATATAAATCAATAGTCATATATTCCGGCTCTGGCTCTTCCTTACTCGCTTCTCTACTTGCATCTTATATTCTGCAGCGGTATTTTATCCATCATGCCAATTATTTCATCACTTACGATAAACTAAAATGCAATTCAATATTTTACAACTTAGGTGCGCTACTGTATTCCTTGGCTCCGCCTCTTGGCGCGTCAAGGACGCGGCACTTGCATTTAATTCGCGCAACAAACACGCGCGCAGGCTGAGTATCTGGGTTCCCTCCCCCTCCCGAAAAAATTGCATGCTTTTTTTCTCGCTGGATTCATGTGTTGTGATAAGATGAAGTTATATATCTTATACATAGAGAGTGAACTTCTCTCCTGCTTCATAATTCAAATCGTTTCAATGGTGTACTATACATGCTAATGGGGCCTTTCTCTTGATGTTGGTTGTTTACAGCTGAATGTTCATGGAAATATCTTAGAATAATAAATAAAACCAATAAAACCTTCAATATCTTAGAATAATTAATCATGATGGTTCTCGGTGATCGATCAGTTGAATCATTCAGCTCATAAACGCTTTATATTGGCTTATATTACCCGTTATTCTCAATTTGTGTATTGGTATAATTCGATTTTCCTTTGCAGCCTCAAAGCTTCGTTTTTCGCGGAATCAACGTTTTAATTCTCTTTGCCACTTCCGTGAGTCAAAATCCTACTCGTTAATCATGTTATGGAATTGAAGAAAGTGTTTTCAGCACCCTGCGGTGACGGAAGGAGTTGTTTGTAGCTGGTTGTGATCCTGCCGAGTGTGCGCATTGCATGCCTGAACGATTGAAGAATAATAGAAGGACGAAGCGAGAGCTAGTAGAAGAAGGCTACCTTAAGGAATGGCCGAGAAACGAAAATTACTCGCTGAAATTGAAAAATGCTTCAAGAAGGTTAGTTTTCCAACGTTCTTCGTAAATAATCGCCCCTCGTGTGTATATAAATTTTGATTATTAAATCAATGTATTTGTTAGATCGATGAAGGCGTCGAATTGTTCGAGGAGACGATGGGAAAGATGTCGGAGAGCAACAGCGATAATCAGCGAGAGAAGCTGCAGGTGGGGATCATCGTTTATCTCTCGGACAATGCTACTGCTTGGTATCTTAGGGTGATCACTAACTTTCATATTGTAGGATGATCTGAAGAAAGAGATCAAGAAGTTGCAAAGGTTGAGGGATCAAGTCAAGAACTGGCAGAATTCCTCCGATATCAAAGTTTGTTTTATCTTTTGTTTGTATCTTATATATTATGTACAAATAATGGTTCTAACATTATATTTTTTTCGAAAATTGTATTTTGCAGGACAAAGATAAACTGACTTCATATCGGAAGTTGATTGAGTCGAAAATGGAACAGTTCAAGGACGTTGAAAGAGATCATAAGACGAAACCTCATTCCAAGCAGGTATAATGATATTTTAATTTTTTTGAAATTGACTAAACACAACACGTGACTTCATTATTAGTTAATCACAATAACTACTATTAGGGATTGTGCGCGGAGGAGAAATTGGATCCGAAGGAGCGAGCGAGACACGAGTGCGTCGAGTGGCTGAACAATACCATCAGGTATCTATCTAATGATTACATCGAATCGGCTCTACCCTCTTAGAGCAAATGGAAGTATTCACTTATTATATATACTGTGATCATACATTCTAGCAGTATAGCATTTATTTACAAAATATGTTTAATTTTGTAAACAGTTCTATCAACGTTGCTACTTTTATTCCTCAGGTATTCGATTTTCTCCAATCAGTGGTACACAATTTTAGAACTTTTTGTAATCAGTGGGGGACTTTCACTTTACTTTTGCTCTAAAATGAATTTAAATTGTATTAATCCCTGCTAACACGGGGTTTGAGCATTTATGAAAAAATACTCGATTAGTTTAATTTAGTATAAATTTATTATTTAAAAATATACGAAATTAACATCTAGTAAGTGGAAATAGGTCATTTTTTAAGTTGGGTGCGGAAACCAAAATAAGAATTTTCAGAGGCCTCAACGACGAGAACGACAAGTTCGAAGCAACTCTGGAGCAATTATCGAGCGGAGAAAATGGAAGGCGACGAGGGAAGGGAAAGGAGGATCCAAAGAAGGTGGAGAAGGAGGTATGTGTCGGGTGTATAATGAGCATGTGGTTTCACAGTTAACAAGTTTTAAGATTAATTCATAATTTAAATTTTCATTCAGAAAGAACTGAAGACTTTGATGGAAGGAGTGAAGTTCCATATTGACAAGTTGGAGGTACGCTAGAGTTGATGAATACTTGTGAGATGGAATCATTGCAGTTGACCATGCGATTAGTGGACAATGAAAGTTTGGATCCGAAAGACGTGGAAGAGGCTCTGAAGGAAGAAATGGAGCAGCTTTTCTCGCAGATTGATACGGATGGAACGCTGTATGACTGTGAAGGTTGGAATACTTTGAATGTGCTCTTTATCAGAAATATTTGAATCAAAGATTGAAATTGAATTCTTAGAGTGGTAATGAGGTATTTTAGCTGTAGAGGATTATAGTATTCAATATATTATTTTCAAATTTAAAGTTAATGTGCATTTCACTTGTTGTATTTATATTTTTCTGAATCTACAACGCGAAGGGGACACACTCTCTCATACATTTTAATTAAAGTTACCCTACAAGGAATTGATCCCCTATTTTTAATTTTCTATCGGATAGACGCTGGCTGAATAAACTGGAAAATATTCTGCAAAAATTCGAAAAATCGATAATCTACGGTAGGAAGCGTGGATGCTATCTCTGATTGTGCCTGCAGGGATCTATGACGAGTTGGATCTGGACTCGTACGCGGTGACCTTCGGGAAGAATCCGAGTGTCGACGACGAGAAGCACGAGGGTGAGTGCAAGGAAGGGGAAATGACCACTCGACTATAGACGTTTTGACAACCATTCACAACTCCCTTCTAGGATGAGGTAGCCACTACTATCAGCAATCGATGCTTGTTTTAGGTTTAGAGTGAAGTTTATTTACTTGTTCATCTATTCTTTCCGGTTTTTTATGGCACGCCACTTTTTCAGTCGAAACCTCCCGAAGTTTGGGTACTAATGAGCATCTGAAAATTTTTATAAATCCACTTTGAGTTTTGGTATTTTGAGGGCTTATTTTGCTGAAATAGTAAGTGCCGAGCTTACACAACATACAAACACAATTATTTATTTATATGCAATTTTGGGCTCAAATCCACAGTAGATGGTCAGGCTATTACATATGAGGAGACTAAATGGCATTGAATAATTGGGGGGTGACAATTGCTAAAACGACAATTGCTCAACTCGTCGCCGTTCACTTGCAATTTGGCGCAGCGACTTGGGAGTTGTTTCATTGTAACCAGTATGCGCTCCCGTACATTTGCATACATTAGTCTTGTTACCAAGCGATCATGAGTTTTACACTTCACCAACGACCAGTGGGTCATGGTCCAAAATTCAGATTTTGAGTAGAAAATCATGTCTAGATAAACACTTAGTACCGTAACCAATTGGTATTCTAGTGTCCGAGTAACTACTCTATACTAGTAATATGTCTATCGATTGGTTAGGGCATTTGGTGTTTATCTAGCCATTATTTTTTGCTAAAATTCTCAATTTTGGGCCATGAACCCCTGGTCGTTGATAAAGTGTAAAACTCAAATTCGCCTGGTAACAAGACTAATATATGTAAATGTATGGTAGCGCATACTGGTTACAATGAAATAACTCCCAAGTCGCTGTGCCAAATTCCATGCAAACGGCGACGAGTTGAGCAATTGTCGTTTTAGCAATTGTCACCCCCCCCCCCCCCCCCCAATAATTTCTTGGATTTTGGAGCCGTAGATTTGGGTGAATAGATGGAAGAATAAATGTTTGAGATTCGTACTCACACAACGGACACACTTCTCCCGATCACGCGAGTCGCCATCCCAGCACTGATGTGAGTGGAGGAAGGAATGGGAAGGGGAAGGGAGCACGAGTACTCTGCAGGTTCCTCCCTCTCCAGCACTGGTGAAACGAGCCACTTCCACCTCCTCCAGCCACCACCTCCCCCTCAAGATGATGTTAGTTGGAGAAGAGAGACCATGAGATGAGAGAGAGATGGAATGAAACAAGGGGAGACGGAGATGTGCGTAGAGAAGGAGCTGAGCAGCAGTCTCATTCGCTCTCACGTCATTCCATCCGTTCGACGAGAATTAGATAGACGGATAGAGGAAGAGAGAGAGAGAGAGGCGGATGCGTACCCATTGAGTGGATCTGCTTTCTCTCTCTCGTTGCTCTGGATACCCGTTGTGAGAAAGGAAGAGAGGCTTGTAGAGAGTGCGATGGGTGGATCAGAGGGAAGAGGAGGGAATTCCCTTCTCTTCTCCCCCTCTCTCGCCTCTTCATTTCATTTGCCCTTCTTTATTCCACAGTCTCTATTCCTTTCTACCTCTTTCTTATATCCCGTTATTTCTCTACTTCCCCTCTTATCTCACTTCTCTTTATCTTTTCGAAAATGTATTCGTTAAGGGAACTCTGCTCTTCCATTCTCACATCTACCCTCCTTCCTCTCTTCTATCATATCATGTGTTTTCCAAGCAATTTCTAGTTCCCTTCTTATTGATTTATCCGACTTCTCCGTTCTCGAAATGGGAAGAAGTGGAAGTGTCTCTCTCTGTCTCAGTTCTTTCCTTGTTCTCTATGTTCTCATCCACTCTCTCCCCTCCTCTCTCCACTCTGATTTATCATCATTCGGAATCTAAACTCAGCTGGGGTCACTCTTCTCCTCTCCACTTCCCTTCCCTCTCTTCCCTCTCCTTCTCTTCTCTCCGTGATCTCTTACTATCTCTGTCGCTCCTTCCCTCACCTTTTCCCTATTGATTCGTGCATTTCTCGTTTCGCAGACTGCATGCGAAACCTTGGTGTTCTCTCTCAGGACATTATTTGTGCGATTGAAAGGGGCCCCGGTGTAGCGCGTATGACGTTTCATTCTTCCTTGTTTCTCCATCTTCCTTCCTCCAGATACTTTTTGAAAGTGCGTGTTCCTACCTCTCCTTATAAGGATGGTGATTGCAGGGACTCGTCTCCATCTGTGGATGGAGTGGTGCTGCCCCCACTAGTGTCTCCCTCTGCCCCTCCCACTCCTCCTCCTCCACCCGTCATCCCCTACAATTCCATCGCCGCTGGAGCTGCTCGCAGTGCCAATTCAACCCCCGCAAGGTGGGTGCTCCCAGAGGGAAGAGAGAGAGAGAGAGAGAGATTCCTTGCAGTGTGGGGTCGAAGTCAGTAGTGACGCCATCTCCCTCGGTGGCCTCTCCTTCGGTGACGGCTCCTCCTCTCTCTCCGTCGATAGTCTCTCTCTCCTCTCCCTCCACCAATATCCCTCCCTCCTCTCCTCTTGCTCCCTCTACTGTTTCTGCCCCTCCTCCCCCTACTCCTCCTCCAGTCGTCATCCCCTCTGCTCTTCCCCCTCTTCTCTCCTCCGTCCCTTCATCAACCCCTGCTAGTGGGACTGTGAACGATGAGAACGGAGTGCCCACTTCTCACGATCCACCCACGCAGTCTGGAATAGAAGTGAGTGCCCTTCTCTTCACTCTTCTCTAGGGGGGGGGTGTTCATGAACGAATACTCATAGTACTCTTGTGGGTAGGAATCAATGGGACAGATCCTAGTGAATAGAGGAAGAATTGGAGAGGAAGAGTATGATTGTTCTCGATTGGCAGGAGGAGATGGTGATGGTGATGGTGAGTGGTGATGGTAAGGAGGAGGAGTGGTGCTCGATGGTGGCAGATAAATGTGGCACTCCTCCTCCCCCCTCTCTGCCATCCCTTCCCATATCTCCCTCATCTACCATCCACACTGATCTATCCCCTCCACCTCAAGAGGTTATCCATACATCTCATCAATGGTGTCATTCACTCGTCGTGTGTAGTGATTAGTATTATCTCTAGCTCCTATCTTCTTAACCACCTTCTTCTCCATCTAGTCCATCCATGAAATGTTGTGTCGTGCAGTGGGAATGTAGTCAGAGACGAGTTACAACATTGATTAATATCCATTTCAGATGAAGAATCCGATGGACGACATTCGAAGCCGTGAGTATTCATTCCCATTCCTCTCTCCCTCTCCTTCTCAGCTTCTCCCTCCATATTTCCCCTTTTATTAGCACAATCTATTCAAATCAAGTATAGGATTCAGGGAATGATGAGCGTGGATATGGGAGTATTCCATCCTGTGGTAGGGGGGGGGGGGGGTTGTGGGGATGCTTAATCTCTTACTCGATGGAGAGAGGATGAGAATGGAGATTGCAGTGAACGACGTGAGTTCGTTGAGTGAGGATCTGCGAACGGTGCTTCGAATGGGACAAGAACCGAAGAGTGTCGAGCCACAGACTGTGAGTGACTCCGTTCCTCTTCCATCCAGTCACTGGGGATGATCTCTCCCTCTCTCAGGCACACATCCCTGCGTATCTAGGTGCTTCTCCCTTGGGGAAGGCACCCTACATGGAGGACCACGACAAACATCTCAGTGCACTCGAGATGGCACTTCAGAGGATTCCCCAGCCGATGGACAGCGAACGACCGAGGAGTTACCTCCCCAAGATGCCCTGTGTGACGGTGAGAGGGGAGAGGGAGGGGGGGGGGGGGAGGAGGGATGTCTATTGCAGCCGTCGTTCTACCCGCAACAGGCGCCGTCTAACTCAGACTCGATGGAATACTATCTGCGACTTAGTCCCGAGACGCTCTTCTTCACTTTCTATTACATGGAGGGATCTCGGGCACAGTTGATCGCAGCGAAGGCACTCAAGAAACTCAGCTGGAGATTCCATACCAAGTATCTCATGTGGTTCCAGAGACACGAGGAACCGAAGCAGATCACTGATGACTTTGAGGAGGTGAGAGAGAGAAGGGAGTGGGGGGGAGGGTAGATTAACCATCTCATTGCAGGGAACGTACATCTACTTTGACTTCGAGAAGTGGTCACAACGGAAAAAGGAGCAATTCCGGTTCGAATATCGCTACCTCGAGGATCGGGAATTGGATTGATTGACCCCATCTCTGAGATTGAATGGCTCTCTCATAGAGTAGTACCTATATATTCCTCCCTCTCCTCTCCTATTCTACTCCCATCGAGACGGACAATGTGCATAGTGTGACTGGAGTGGTCGCATCAACGGGATTCCCTCATCTACTCCCCTCTCTCCGATCCCTGCGGTGCCTTGACTCTTCTACTCTTGTACCGTACTCTCTAGTCCTGTCATCTCTTTATGACGCCGTATTCCTAAGGCTCGGACAAATGCTGGAACAACAATTTTTCAAAAACATGGTGTCCGGGGTAGTTTTTCATGCTGATGATGATGGCGGGCTTCATTTTGCATAATTGACCTCTAATGAAGTGTTATGACACCCTTTGAAATAGTGAAATTTCCGTGAGTTTTAAACGATCTCGAGATTTCGTAAATCTACAAACTTGAAAATTGTTTCCCTGGGGTAGTTTTTCATTCTCTTCACACATGATCTATGCTTAAAACTAAACGGCGCCATTTTGTGTGCATGTAGATTTCCCAGTGCTCAGGCCAGAATCCAATTTTTATGCAATTCTAAGTATGGGATTTTGACTTATGATCATTTGCATATTTTCAATTCAAAGTCTTCGCGTTCCTCGAACCAGTTGCCGACGAACAAGAGGGCTAGTGTGTTTCTAATTGTCACATCCGCTATGGCTCAATTGGTTAGGCCTCAGCCTTTTACCCATCAGGTCGATGGTTCCATTCCCGCCAGCGTCTATCTTTTGCAACTTTTTCTTGCAACCATCTTTTTCTTTCTTTTAAAATAAAAGACGATGCATTCTGAACTTGAAAACACCTGAAGAAATCAAAGACCTGAGAAAATAAACCACCAGTTTCAAAATTTTGAATATAAAAGAGTAATTCAAGTACTTTTACTCAGATCTTTTTTTTTCATTTTTTGACGCTTAGAACGCATGAACTTTCATTTTAAAAGAATGAAATAGATAGCGGTGGATGCAAGAAAAATTTGCAAAAGATGGCCGCTTGCGGGAATGGAACCATCGACCTGATGGGTCAAAGGCTGAGGCCTAACCAATTGAGCCATAGCGGATGTGGCAGTTAGAAACACACTAGCCCTCTTGTTCGTCGGCAACTGGTTCGAGGAACGCGAAGACTTTGAATTGAAAATATGCAAATGATCATAAGTCAAAATCCCATACTTAGAATTGCATAAAAATTGGATTCTGGCCTGAGCACTGGGAAATCTACATGCACACAAAATGGCGCCGTTTAGTTTTGAGTTTTAAGCATAGATCATGTGTGAAAACAAGTGAAGGAAATAACAAACGGTGTTTTTAAGCATTCCATCGTGAAGAGAATGAAAAACTACCCCAGGAAAACAATTTTCAAGTTTGTAGATTTACGAAATCTCGAGATCGTTCAAAATTCACGAAAATTTCACTATTTCAAAGGGTGTCATAACACTTCATTAGAGGTCAATTATGCAAAATGAAGCCAGCCATCGTCATCAGCATGAAAAACTACCCCTGATACAATTTTTTTGAAAAATTGCTGTTCCGGAACCTCCCCGAATTGTCTGATCCTTACGAATACGGCGTCTTATTCTCACCCTCTCGTATCTCATCCTTCTCTCGTTGTTGTACAGTATCCCCTCACTTCTCTTTTCTTCTTCCTCTTTTTCTCGGGTAAGGATGTGACTAGAATGAGTGCCCACCTTTGTTTATTCCGCCCTTTCCCCATAGATCGAGATTGTCTACTAGACGTCTCTTTTATCCCTATATAAACTTTTCCATGTAATTACGCGCAAGACAAGAGACTCACGGCAATTTATTTATCAACACCCTGTTGAAAGAAATGGTCCCTTTGGAATCATTTTTTAAACGCAGAAAGACTTGCTAAAAATAGAAATAAATAGGTTCTCTACAGTAAACATACAGTATCTCTACGGTATATCTTGCTACCTGCTAAACATTGCATGAATTGGAAACGCGTTGATGATTAGCAATCTTGCAAGCAATGATTGGGTGTTCTCTACACTGAGATGAACAACTGCTATACTTATGGAATATTTTCTCCGAGAGTCACCCTTTGTTTAACAATCCTAGTGTTTAAGTTTACAATCATGAGTCTGCGCGGAGTGATCATTCCTCTGTGAATACCCCCTAGACTAGATGGATGCTCACTTTTGAACACTGAGAAATTATTTATCTACTACAAATGTTATAATTACGAGACGAGGTTTGTAATGAGGCGATTGAAGAAGTGGTGGTTGTAGAGTGGAGAGTGTCACTCCTTCTCAGCAGGAGGAGCAGTTCTCTCTTCCATCTGAAGAAGGGAGGCAGAGAGGGGGGAGGAGGGGGGGGGGGCTCACCTTCTCCTTGCCCGTGCTCACTCCTCCCGTAGCAGTGGCAGTGTCATCCATGGAGGGGGGGATGGCAGTGGTGGCCACGGGAGTCTTCGCCTCGTTCACAACCCAAAGGAGGATTGGATGAGGAGAGGAGGGAGGAGACACTTGCCTTCCTTGATGCATCCGCTCCCGGAGCATCTGTCGCCACTAGCTCAGTTATTCCACTCACACTATTCTCCTGCAATGTAATCAAGTAGAGATCAAAGATCATTCTGAGCATGGAATACCTTCGTGGGTTTAGGCCTGATGATCTTCCTCTTCACTTCATTCTTTCTGAATGCATCCAAATCTGCCTTGGAGAGACTGGCGAAAGCGAGGGAATGAAGCAATTCACTAGCAGTCCATTCTGCCATACACTCATTCACTTCCATCTGGTATTCCACTCACTCTCAACGAATGACTTGTACGTCTTCGATGCCTTGATGATCTTCTCTTTCAGACCAGGTCTCGCCTCTGAATCCATTTCATTCTCCTCTCCCATCCATTCACTTACCATCAAAGGGATCCTTCTTTGATGGTTGAGTTTCCTTATCGGGCAAGTCGAATTTGTCGTAGAGGACCTGAGCGAGATAGATGGAGGGGGGGGCGGGAGGGGCGGGATGATCCCCCTTCTCGATGCTCACCTTGAGACCGAAGAAAGCCCGATGTAGAAGTGCTCGTTCGATGAGGAGATTCCGATTAGGCCAGGAGAGAGAAGTCCAGTGCTGATGGGAAGAAGAGTAGTTGATGGATCTCTTCCCTCCTACCATATGCAATTCGAGATCACAATCTCCTTCCAGTTTATAGAATTGATAGAGTGCCAATCCGGCTGCCTCACAATCAACACTCTTGTACTCCATCTCTGCCTTGATTGCATCGATACGCGCCTGAGACGAGAGATGAAGAGATGAAGAGATGAAGAGAGAAGGGAAGGGAGGAAGACACCTCATCATTCAGTAGAGATCGATACAGAGATCTCAATTCTCTAGTCACTATTCTCGTTTTGGGTCCTTTCAATCGCGTATTCACAATGATCACTCCGATGACCTGGAGGGGAGAAATGAATGGAGAGGAAGGGGGATCGAGTGATTCACCACGACGACGAAGGCCATCACTGCCACTATCGCTGCTGCATTCCGAACAGTCGGTCCAACATCCGACAGAGCACGTCCATTCACAGTAGTCGGAGACTGCAACCATCGATCAGTTACGACAGAAGATGTTTATCCATTACCCAAGGCTCGACAATTGAAGCTCTCCTCATGATCTCTGAGATTGATCAACAATCCACTTTCCCCCTCTCACTTACCCAATTCCATTGGCCACACACAATCAACAATTGCAGAAGATGGGAGAGATTTACCATTTACAGTCCACCTGCAACCAGAAGATCTCATTCGAATGCTAGGGAATCATTCAATGTCACCATCCATTCGAGCTATCACATCCCAGTTTCTTCACTTGCATGTAGCCATACTCGAATCCGGAATGGAAGACTCTGAAGAAGGAAAGGGATGAGGGTTGAGAAGGAAGACTCTCACGCTAGTACGAGTCCCTCTTTGTTACCATCGCAGTCAACCTGTAGAGGGGGGGGGGGGGGTGGGGATGAGAAGGGGAGGGCGGGGGGATCTCTCACCTGATGTTGCCTGTGGATTGGACATTCCCCGTATTGATCACACTCAAATCGATCGAGTACACAATCGGCTGAAAATACAGATGTTCCTTCAAGTAGCAATTACATAGTTCTTCTTTCTCTCTATTCAGAATCACTCACAGAATACATCTGATTGGGGGAAGAAGCAGTACATGGTCGTTACCCACTTCGAGATTGATCCTGCCTTCCCTGGTTCAATATATCGCCACCTAAAGAGTAGAATTAGAAGGGAGAGGAAGGAGTAAACAGGCCATCCAATGGGATCACAGCATACTTCGGGGGCAACTTCTTTCTTGTATCTTCTCCCATCTATCACTGAATCCATGAAATCGCACTGGAATGGAAAAGTATGTGATGGGATGCTCATGCAATTCTCCACTCACTCTCAGAACATGGCGTGCGCTCGAGTTATTCGGATTGACCGTCTTTCCTGCTTTGTCGCAACGATCTTTACAGTATCCAGCAACATCCTTTGGAACCTCCGGTACTTTACAACGATCGTCGACTAAAAGAGAAGGAGAAGGAATTGTGATATTGATTCAAAGGCGATCAATATCAATATACACTCACTTTGTTTACTATCTCCACACGTCACTTTTTTTGGTGACTTGTATTTCATGGCGAGGAATCCCGCGTTATGATCTTCCACGAGATAGAAAGTCTGTAGACGGAGATATTCAGTCTCCTCCCCCCTCTCCCCCTCTCCCTCTCCCCCCCCCCCTCTCACCTTCCCTGCTCGACAGAAAGCGTAGTGTAGATGAAGATATTCCGTGCCCGGCAGACTGAATCGATTGATCTTTGATCTCCGATTGACCCTAAGTGTATCTACCTTGTTGTGAGGACGTAGTCTTTCTCCTCCTTTTCCTTGCACTTGAAGAATCCACTATTTTTGTCGACCTGACATGGAAATTAATCATAATTGGTAGGGTAGCTTATCATTCGCACCACAATACTTTCCTCAATGAAGTCATCTCCACATTCTGAAAGAGGGATTCCTGGTTGTCTTCCTCTCGGATCATAAACACACCACTGGGGTTCATGTGGGTATGCTTGGAAGGAATTCGTTGGAAGAGTCTTTCCAATCCCCCACACAAATGCTGCACCGAGTTGCTGCTATGGATGAAGATGCAATAGTCGGCCCCTCTGTATTCATCCTGAAATGGGTGCAGTCTTCTGATATCGACACGAGTGACTCTACCACATTCTTGATTCGAGTGAGTATCCCTGTCTCAAATTCATTCCTGGTTACATTCTGATATTCATAAGATTCCACACTCCACTTCATTTCATTTTTGTTCGGCCTAATTGAATAAAGTAAAATGAGGAATTCCACTTCGAATGACTACTCACATATCAAACTTCTTAATTCCATTGTGAGTGACCGCGAATATTGGCTTCAGCATACTTGTCTCAAGTCTCATTTCACGGGCTGGTCCTCCTGGTCCACCTTCAATCATCTGATAGCCAAAGATCAGACTACCGTAGGATTACCACTTTTCATAACCATGAAATACTCCTCTCCTTTCTTCTCCACAATTTTCTCCAGATTTTCCTGCTGATTCACATATGTTTCGATGTTTTTCCTGAAAAGAGGGCGGAGTCTCAAGTGGGCGGAGTCTATCATTCCGTATCATGAATGCATGGAGACAGTCGTCCCGATTCGAGTCCCACTTCGGCCATTCGAGGACTGTAAAAGGGGAAGTTGGCATAATCTCTTGAGTGGGATGGATTGGCAGTTACTCGCCTCTTCTCCATATTCGATTCCCATGACATCCCTCTGCCACCACACAAATCTGCAATGGGAATCAGCTGTATCTCGTGGACTATTGCACTACGCTAGGACGGAGGTACAGTAGTGTGCCACTTGTATGAATATAGTGAGGATACCCCCACGAAGCAGCTGATGTCGTGCACATTCACTAGACGCAATTCATCGAGTGTCTCTTCTCCATTGATCGAATTGAGAAGGAAAAGGAAGAGAATGAAGGAGGGGGCATACATCTGAGAAGAGAACATCAGACATGTTAAGGGAACGACAAACGAGGACTCCTACGGCGAGAAGGAGGGAGGGAGAGGTGCGTCAGAAACCGAAAAAGGGCAGACAAAAAAGATAGCTCACGAGACAACCGAATGGAAGAGTTGAGAGTGGATTGAATGGAAAGGAATCGAGTCACGTAGAGTTTTCTATTATTGGATATGGAAATGGAAACGTGTTGGAAAGTCCATTACTTTTTCTCCATTCTGCACTTTCTTTATTTTTTCAATTTCAATATTACCGGTCTCTTTGTCTTCCGTTATTGGAATTTGCAATAAGAGAAGTCTCGTCACGTATCACGCAATAACGTGAGTGACTGGAAGGAATACGATGAGAGGACTCTCAATATTCTCTGTATGCACATCATTCGACGGAAGATCGGCGACGGATCTCACTATCTCTCCTCTCAGTTTCGAATGATAATCTATGTGAATGGGAAGAAATATGAGATCCCACTCTTCCCCTGTTCGAACCTCACGATTGTGTTCTCAAATTCCCGAAGTCATTCGCACTGTCCCCAACCTCCGAGTATTTAAGCGTCGATTGGAAAGCCATCCCATAGTCGCAGACCTTTCTCACCCCCAATGACTCAGGAGAGTCCCCCCCCCCCCCCCCCACCTACAATCATTAATCACTTATGTGTTCACGGTATCGTCGCGCTTCGGGCGTAGATAAATTATTATAGTATCTAGATGATCACTACAAAGCGAGAATCCAGGAATCCGAAAGGAGAATGAATGAGTGAGAGGATAAGGAGAGACCGATTGAGAGAGGATCGCAAGTAGGACGTAGATGGAATATTTTACATTAATTTTCTTTCTTATGAAATTTTTCTGTTGTGATTTTTGTTTGTATTTTACTATTATGTAATCACATTTATTAGTGTTATTCCCCAAATATAAAAATCCTCTATAATTCAAAATGGATATCATGCATGTGCTCCATGGAAATATACCGTATCCACTGATGCTCCCGGGCTCGCCCGAGGCCACTGCCGGGGTTCGGCTCGCAGTACCCGCATTGATTGTTGTCGTGTTTGTTCCCTCACCTTTTGTCAATACTCATTTTCTCATTAATTTATCTCAGTCCTTTCTACACCCCTCTTTTCTCCATCTTTTCCCTTCCCCTTCTCTTCATGTTTCGTCAGCCACAGCAGCCCCTTCGGCAGCCTCCAGTGAGTTATTCTTAAATTTCGTGACGTAAACATAGCACATTTTCGTTGAAACGAGTGTTATTTGTTGCAGGCCCCTTTGGGGCAGGAGCAGAAGAAGGCGCCGGAAGTGCCCGTATCTCCGTACATTCGATACTGTCGGAGACAGTGGCACAACGTGCGCAACGACAATCCCGACCTGCAGATGTGGGAGATATCGAGAGTTGTGAAGGAGAAGTGGGAGGGATTGAGTGAGGAGGAGAAGAGTCCCTTCAATCACGAATTCGAAATGGAGATGGTCAGTTATAGACTGGATTAGGCATCCCCTTGAGAGGAGAGTCTAATCAGCTGTTGGTAGTCATGGTTGCGGCACTAAAGGAGATCTCTCTCAATCACATCTCTCTAACACAGTTCCTTCATTTCAGGCGGAATACGAAAAAGCAGTGAAAAATATGAACGGAGGATCGGCAGTGCACAACGCCATCAAGGTTAGATAACAAGTGATTATTAAATATTTATGGCCTATGAATGTTCACCGCTCTGTTCTTGAAATATAAATATTGTTGCTGACGATCCCGCAATATATATAGCCCAAGTCCAAGTCTTCAAAAATTTGGACACTCCTACCCCCCCCCCCCCCCTGCCTCCTCAACTTCACTCACCTGCATTCTTCAAACCAATACTTTGCCTCTCATCATTACATTACATCTCACATTGCCCTTCTTTTAAATCTTATGGTAAACCATCCCTCTGAAGTGAACCCAGCCCCTTACTCTGGAGGGCAGAGATAAGGGGTTTGACCTGGTGCGGAACTAGAAAAATCTCTAAATTTCGATAAAAATCAAATGCAGATAGTTGTGAGATCCGGTGTATATAAGAACACCAATAAGGACTTGTATCTGTTGTTCTCCCTTTTCATAAGCACTTACTAATATTATGCAATGACTTGATTCAGGCGTCACTTCAGAATCGAGTGAAAGGAAGTGGGAAGAAGGGAGAGGTGGGGAGTACTTCTCTCGTCAGTACTGCAACGAACGAAGAGGAGCAACCCCCTAGTGAACTCACTGCCAGGAGAATGCACGCATTGAGGTGAGAGAGAGAGAGGGGGGGGGAAGAGAGGAGAACACAGCTCCACACTGCGCATCACGCGCGTCTACGCTTGATATATCGATATGTATCATTCCTATTTTTGCAGATTTGACCGCAATCACCGTCTGATCTCCGATCTATTCAATGCCTCAACAGTTGTCGATTCTCGACTGGTAGTTCCCCAGAAGAGAGTTGATCTTCTTCAGAAACAGGCTTTTAACCTCAATATCCACAAGACCAAGTCAGATATTTCTATATTTTTTCCTTTTTGTATATTTGATTTTTTACAAACAAAAAACGTTTAAATTCATCTGATGGTTTGAGACTGGAAGAGGAATTGGTCAAAATGAACAACGATTTCGAGGAGAGGAAAAGATCGTTCCAGAAATCAACTGAGGAGTTTAATGAGAAGCTTAAAAAGGTGCGATATTCTATCGGATTGAATGGTGCAATGCTGATGAATAATGGGATTGAGGTGGTGGATGAACGAATTGAAGTGAGTGAAGAGAAGTATGGACAGCTAGTGAGTGAATGGGAAGGGAAATTGGGAGAAGCATACCAAGAATACAAGAAGAAACAGGAGGAAATGGAGAAACAACTGGGTGAGGAGAGCATCCTTCTATCTCTCTCTATCGTTCCATCGAGCACTCTCATTGATCTTTGATCTTTGTAGCTGCGGAGCGGGAAAAACTGGCGAAGACGAATCCTCTTCTTTACGCGATGACAATGGGGAATGAAGAACCAGAGAAGGCAGGGAAGGAAGAGAAGAAGGAGAAGGAAGTGAAGAATGCAGAAGGAGAGGAGAAGAAAGATCTCCAGACTCACTAATCAGTACTATATTTTTATCTATATTGACTGTACTAGATGTATTTCAACAGAGTTGGTGTTTCATAATCGTTAGGTGTTTAAATTGTACGTATTCCCTTAGATTCTCTCGACGTCACTGATCTCCGATGATTCAAATCGATCTCTTGCAACGACTATCTAGTCATATACCTCACCTTCTTGCTATTAATTTACATTCTTATACGATAAAGACCTGCCATGTTAAATGTGGATGCGATTCAGTTCGAATCGTCAATGCGAACGATTAGAATATCTTTCGCCAGTGATTTTAATAGAAAGCTATTTATGATCTTTTAGTAATGAATAATTCCGTGCCCCCTGCCGTCTCTTTCTCCGCGTTCTCTAAGAAGAAAGTAGCTGAGAAAGTGAGTATAATCACTGGATGGTCATTGAGATGAGTTATTATTTCAGCCTGTTGGTTCGTGCAAGAACCTGGAGACTCTGAAGGTGAGTCCCCTCTCCCTCTCATTCCTCTTTGGAGATTGAGGCGATGATGGAGAATCCCGAGATTCTCTCCTTCCTCCAACATCATCTACCCGAGAAGTATGCAGTCATCAAGGAGATGATCGACAAGACGAAGATGTGAACTACCAGAGTCTCCCTCTCTATCCATCACTACGGGCCATTCACTCAGTCACTTCTTCCTCTAACGATAAATCGATTATTCTGAATGCGATTGAATACACGAGGAATCAGAAAGTGAAGGGAGATCAAGTGATAGTTGGGGCAATTAGAGTGAAAGTGATGTAGTGTGATAGAGACAAGAGAATGAGAGGGAGGGTATCAATCAATTGGCTACCACTCTACTACCTGTAATAGAGGGTAGCTTGACCCTTCTCTCTCCTCTCCCTCTCCTTCTCTCAGTCCCTCTCCATTCTTGTCTCCCTCAATCCCATGGGTGACTCTCATATCTTCGCCGACTCCATCTCAATATCCACTCCCAATGGTACCTTTTCTTCATTTTACGAAATCACAATCCGATGCTCCTCATTGCGAATCCATTCTATATGGATTTATTCAAAATATCCTCTCGTAGATTTCATTTGCACGTTTTTAACCTACTGGCAAACCGATTCGTAATTGGAATGGATGGCAGGAATCCAACTGTCTCCTTGTCTCGTTCTCTCTTCTCCCGTTGCCATCCCACAGGCAGTCAAATACATCTACAGGTAGGAAGTGGGCCTTCCATTTCTCTTCCCATCGTCTCTGCAGTCAATTGGCAGCTAATGCGAATGAATTAGACGAGGGAGTAGCTCATCTCCAACTCTCTCTCATATCTCATGGAAACACTCTGAGTCAAGGAGTATGTCTCTCCCCTCCTCCTCTCCTTCATTTCCTTCCTTGAGTATCGAGATGCCCTCACTTCCTCTCTTCTTTCCATTGTGATCGAGTGTTCAACCTGGCTGCTCACATCAGGGGAAGTCACTGATCCTTTCTCCTCTATAGCCACTTCTCTCATCCAGAAGGCTCTTCCCCATGTGAGTCTCCCCCCCCCTTTCTCTGCAGATGCCATAGTGCGGGTCATTCAATCTTTACGGCTCTTGCGCAATCTTCTTGCGCAAATATGAACACGAGAGAAGCCTTGGCGACTATTCCATTTGCACTATGTGCACTATGATAATTCTTGAATACGATTGGAAATCACAATATACTTTTAATTGGATATCGATGGATTAATTTAGATGCGTGAGGGCAATGAGATGTTGCATCTTCCAATCGGATCGATTCCCTCTGAAGATGAGATGAGAGTGGATGCCTCCTTCAACACTCTCTTCGTTCTCTCGAGGTACTCCTCTACTTCTTCCTCAGTATCTTCCTTTACCATGCACGATCATGGGAAATTGCAGGTCGCAGGTGGAATCTGCAGAGTGCTCAGCTCGATTCCGTGCCCATTTCAGTTCTCGTCTCTCTAAACCCCCTCCTGGTGATCTCTGATCTTTGATCTCTCCTCTATTTTCTCTGCAGCTCTATTGATCGGGATGCCAGGGGAGTTCTCCTCATCTCAAGCCCCTGCCATTCTTCTCTCCCCCTCTGCCAATGAGAAGTCTCCTATAGCTGTGAGTTAAGATCAATCTACTTCCAATCCATCTGCGTGTGATTTCCCGATCTTGAAATGGTGATAAGTTCAGTTATCGATCTTCGCTGGTTCATCTTCAGTCTCACTGGAAGAATTAGTGTCTCTTCTAGAAGGGGGAATTCCTTCCCTCATCCTCGAGGTTTCCTTCTTCCTCTTCATTCTTCTCTTCATTCTCTCTCAGGATTCATGTGAATTGTGTTCCCTCCTCCATTCTGGATGGCTACTCACGAGATCTTCCCATTTCTCCCCTTCTTCTTTCTCCTCTTGGATCGAATCCTCTCTTGAGGTTATCCACTCTCCCAATTATCTAGAATCAATTTCAATTTCAGAATCTTTTCTCGGATTCAGATTCTTCTCTTCCTACTTTGATCTCTCTAGTCAATCGTTTCTTCTCAGCAGCTCTCTCTGATCTTCCACTGGTTGAATTCCTCTCCAAACGGGATGTCAGTTTGAATGTCTAGTTGAGAGATGGTCGAGGGAGATGGAGACTCTTTCAGTTATTCCTCCTTCCTTCTCATCTTCTCCATCTCTGTTCTCTCAATGGAACTTCTTCTCAAGAACAACGTATTCACATCACGGCAGCCAAGTTGAATTGTCCCTCTCTTCTCTCTTCTCTCTCTCCTGATCTGGGAGACTCTCAGGTATTCCTTCCCTTATTCCCTCATCAATCCTCTCAGCTGGTCGAATCTCTCCTCTGTGAATGCACTTCGCGTGATTCGAGAATCGATTTCCTTTCTTCTCTTCTCTCTCATTCCATCCATCTTCCCATCACTTCGAATCTCCTCCTCCGAATGCTCAATTCAACAGACAAGGTACTGTACCTCTCTCCCCCTCTCCCTCTCTCCCCGTATCTCCATTCTAGCATTTCTTCTGTACCGTAGTTCTTCCTCTCCTTGGATATTCCTCTCCCCCTACAGTAATCACAGAGGAGTTCACTCTGGTTGTAGATCAGTTCATAGTGGGTATTTCTTCATTCTCACTCTATAATCACATCGTTGAGATGGATGTAACTGGTCATCGAGGTCTCTTCCCTTCCCTCTCTGATTCCAATTCCTTCTCCTACTCTTCCCTTGCTATCTGGTCTCTTCTCATTCATCGTCCTCAACTGGTAGATAACTCTTTCCCTCTCTCCTCTCCCTCATTCCTTCCAGGTTTCTCTCTTCGTCTCCTTCTCTCCAGATTCTCTTCCTCTTTCTCTCGTCATCTCTAAACTTTCTCGATTCCTATCACGAGAATCAGAAGATTGGTTCTTCTACTCTGAGTCTCTGACTTCGCTCTCTCGTTCTCTCTCTCGCTTCTCTCTCGCAGTAATTTCTTCCATCCATTCCGAGTCTCCCACAGATAGTTACCGTACTCTGTGTGCCTCTCTCCCCTCATTCGGAGGTTTCACTCTTCCTCAACTTGCATACCAGGTGGGAGTCTTCTCCATTCGAGTGATCAATCCTCTCTCTTTAGACTTCTTCTCGTCTTCTTCTTTCTCATGATTCTTGTCAACGATGGATTCATCGGCTTCTCTATGGCAGACTTCAACTTCGTCCTCTTCTACAATTCACTCCGAAGTGGTTCCGAATCCTCCTCTCTGGTATTTCATTCTGATCTTTGATCTCTCCATTCATCCCTCATTCTCCAGCATCTTTCATCTTCCCTATCCGACATTTCATTTCTCTTCGTCCTCCATCTCTCCTCTATCGTCAATCTCCATTCAAATCTCCTACAGTCTGCCTCCTCCATGACATACGGTAAGTCTTGATCGATTTCCCTTTACTACCGTACCCTTCCCCTCTTCTCAGTCAGCCTCGACGATCTCGTGCTCTCTCGACATACTCAGTTATCTCCACTCGATCTGATCTTCTCTCAGGTTCTTTTCCTTCATTTCCTTCTCTCTTCTCATTCCTCTTCAGCCCATCTTTCTGCTGGTATTCCACAGCCGGTCTCACTCCTTCCTCTTACTGGTCAATCTACTCCTCAATCTGCCATTCTCCCTATGTCCTTTGATGAAATGGACTCTAATCTCATCTCGGGTACTCATCTCACCCTTATCCATTCTCTACCATATCCCTCTCTCTCCTTCATCCATCCTCTACAGTATCCCCTACAGGTCCTCTCTCTCCTCACAAACCGCACATTCTTCCTACTTCTCCCCCCTCCCTCTCTACTTTCTACTGTACTCCCATTGTGAAGTACTGGCTCTCTCTTCTCTTCAAACTAATCTATCTGATTGTCTTTGGTTACTCGGTAGGTCATCGTTCTCTTCCCACTCAATCGATATTTCAGGTTCTCCTTCCTGGTTGTGGATATCTTGCTCTTGACACCATAGTTTGGTTATGGACCTTCATTTGGTGGATCGAGTCAGTGTGGGTGAGTGGAATCTGCTCTCTCCCTTCACTCTTCTCTTCTCCCTCAGGTTGCTCATTCCTTCTCGAAGGTTCTTTCCCTCTCTTCGATGCCCTGGCGCCTCTTCGATCTCATCGTTGTCGCCCTCTTCCTTCTCCTCCTTGCAATCACTCGAATAGCAGGCAGAGATATCATGCATCTCATCGGAATGGTCAGTCTCATCAGTCTCCCCTCCATCGAATCTCCTTCCCTACAGTATCCTTCTGCATACCCCTACCGTACCCTCGAAGCATTCCTTCTAATGTATCAATGCTACGCTACGGTTCTCTTCTACATTCCTCTATCATCTCAATTCGGTCCTCTCATGGTATTTCTTCTCTTTCTACTGATCTCATTGGAATCCTTCAGATCAGAGTGAAGATAATGGTTCTTCGGGACTTCACTAGTTTCCTTCTATTAGTTGGATTGATTATGTTCAGGTTATTCAATAGTCTTGTCTTTCTCTCCTCTCCCATTCAGTTCTGGCATTTCCCTCTTCGCCCTCTCTTATCCTGATCGTCTCTTCTCCTTCGATTCCATTCGATCTCTTCTCTCATGGACAACTCTTTCCCTCTTCACCAACGATCTTTCTACTCTCTCGTGGAATGATCAGTGTAAGAAGTCTGCTCTCTCCAGACCAGTTAGCTATTGCGCCATGGTGAGACTACCGTACTCTCTCCCTCTACAGTATCCCCTTCAGTTGAATTCGAATCGGGAGATGATGTGTCCCACTCAATCATGGCCAGTCTACATCACTCTCATCCAGTACTTCATTGCTCTCAAATTGATTCTCTGGCCGATTCTCTTCGCCTTCTTCGCTAAGACAGCCAAGGTCTCTCCCCCTCCCTCCCTTCATTCCTCTGACCATCAATGCAGGCTGTCGAGGAAGAGGCAGACGTGATCTGGAAGTATCAGATGTATGGTCTGGTGCACGAATTCTCCCTCCGCCCCCCTCTCCCCCCTCCCCTCACTCCCTTCTTCTTCCTCTTCGTCGCTTGCTGCAGGAAGGGACTACAGGTTGGACTTCCCTCTCCTCCCCCCTCCTTCCCCCCTCCCCCCTCCCTTCCTCCTTCCTCCCCCATTCCAGACCGCCCACTCTCTCTCGTCCGACCATCCAGATATGGCTGAGAAGACTTGGTCTCGACCCGAGAGAGGAGGAGTCTACCGTAATCCATCTGTGCCTCAAAGAGGAGGGAATGAGACAACGTGGAAGGAAGCTGCAGTGAAGGAATGGAGGAAAAGTAGAACAAAGGTGGGATTATCGATTGAATCGAGTAAGAGAATATAAGATTCAGAATGAAGAGAGAAGTGAAGAGAAGGAGGAACTGGCTATGATTGCTGAGCAGTTGAGAGCTATTGCACTCAGGAGTTCGATGGAGAAGAAGAGTGAGAAGGTGAACTAGAGAAGGAGTTCAGGATTATCTGATATCTTCTTCTTGAGATGGCTCGAGTTCCGTATTCTTCTTCCTCCTCCATCTCTCGTCTTGTGGTCCCTCTTCCTCTCTCTCGATGGGAAGTTGTCCTCCCTTCCTATTCTCCCCCTTTCTACTCCCGATTACACGATGAATTCCCCCTCCCTCAACAACATTTGGTTGATTCGACTACTCAGCAGGTCACTCTCTCATCTCTTTCCTCCTCTTCCATCCTTCGTATTCAGTGTATGGACGACCTTCGTTCTCAATGGAGATCTCGTCAGTCCTCCTCTCTTCTCTCTGCATGGACTTCTCCTTCTTCTTCTCCCTCTATCCTTCTCTCATCCTCTGGTCTTCCTCTCAACCCCTCTGGTCGAAGGGGAATCTCAGGAAGGGGAAACCATCTCAAATTCGGTCCCAATCCACTCAATATATACGTCATTACTATGGATAACCAGGTCCATATCCCTCTTTCCCAGTTTGTATCAATCCGTTCAAGATTCTTCTCACGTCGCCTACCGTATCTCTCCCATCTGAATATCGATTCGATCAGGGTTCAAGAGACGAAACGCTTTTGTCTCTTCTGAAATTGATTGGCATTCCAGAGGTTTCAACGAGGAAACAACATACGTTCAATCAATCTTCCAGAATGAAGCTACCGTACTCTGCATAAGAGATGAGACGGGAAAAGATGAATCCAGTCCAGTCAAAGTTCTCTCGCGAATTTCTCCATGTGAAGATGATACGGACAATGCATGGAGAGAGGAAGAAGTGTGGAAAGTCGGATTACGGTATCCAATTGCTAACAATTATCAAGTGGGACGAATGGATTCAGGACGAGGATAGTGACTTCTGAGATGATTGGATACTCTTGGATGAGTGTGGACGAGGCTTCCTCGGTTCTCTCCCCAAGAGAAGTCGAATTGGTGTCGACTTCCTCCACCAAACAGTATTAGTCTACATCTATCGATACCATTGTTCACACTTGGAATGTGTTGTTCCACTTGGTTATTGCAAGAAATTTATCGTCTTCTTGACATACGAATTGCACTACAGTACGAATCAAAGGAGAAGAAAGGCATTCTATGGATATATAGCAAATATAAGATCTTTGAATACAATTGATGCATACATGCTAAACCCGGTCAACAGGACCAATATATTATACTAGAATAGTTCGGTAATTTTGAGGTAATCGATGTACAGAAATGTGGGGGCAAAATTGCTTGAAGCAAGAGAAGGTCCGAACTTTCGGGGTTCAGTTGTGCCATTTGAGTACCCGGGACGAGAAAGTTGAGACCAGTTAATTACCACGCTGCTACGAATTAAGTGCTGGAAAGGGGGGAATATTTGGAACAGGAATAATAATGGGCCAAAAGGGGTCAAGTGCGAGTCTAATTATGCGAGAAAAATTCGAAATTCATGTAAACAAATCAGTGCGAGTGGTTCAATGACCTATTGTGCATTTGTGAAACGATCTACGATCAAACAATAAACAAAATTAAAACATTATTAAAAGAGGGCGTAATCAACCCTCAATAGGCGGAGCTTCCGTGGGAAGGGGCGGAGCCTCCTCATCATCCGTTGCATCCTCTCCCATCAGGTTGGATGTTGCCTCAGACTTCCTCAATACAACCAGTTTGGATACGCTAATGAGTGGCTGGATACAGTACTCCTCTTCCCCCCACACTCACTTGTACACCTGACTGGAGTCATAGTGAGGGTCATCGTAGACTCTGGACTGCCACATGGTGTCATCCTCCTCCTCTTCTCCTCCCTTCTCTCCATGGGCAGGCAGAGGGGGTGGATGAGAGAGAGGCGTCTCTTCAATCAATCAATACTCCTTGCTCATTCTACAGTACTCTTCCCTCACCTTCACTCATCTCATCTTCCTCAGCTGCAGCGAGAAGAGGTCTCTTCTGACTCTCTCCACTGCCTCCTCCCCCTCCTTTCTCCCTTCCACTCTTCCCTTGGGGAATCCCTCGGGGACGCATCGTCATGTACTCGGGATCATTCTGAAATCAACCTCCTTCCTTCTTCTCTTCTTCCCCCCCCCCCCTCTTCCTCACCTCGACAGGCGACAGAAGAGTGTCAGCCACGGCAATCTTCCCCTTTCCGTTCATCTCCACTCTCATTCCTCCTCTCTCTCCTCCTGCTGCCTGTCTTTTCCTTCTCTCCTGTTCATTCTTCACTGCATGATCAATCTGGAATGTCTACCGTACCTTCCTTGCTCCTCCCTACCGTACCCCTTCCCTTTCAACTCACTCTGGACATGGGAGTATTCCTGGCAGCATCCCAATCATCTCCGAGAGGTAATCTTTCCTCCATGAGTGCATCTCCTCTACTCACTCCATCTCTTCCCCTCACTCTTCGATGAAGAGGGGGAGGAGGTTCTCTACCTCCCATCAGATGGTCGTCAGGAAGGGGCAAACCAATCCTTCTGCAATCATCCGCATTACTCTTCATAATCAATCATCCACATTCGTTTCTAGAGTGGCCCTTTCTCCTATTCTCTTCTCCCCCCTCACCTCAATGCTTCCAGATCTCTCATGGCACTCGAGTCTCCATCTATTGATCTACTCATATCGAAATGGTCGGATCCTCTCGATTCGGACCCCCGATGGATTGTCTTCCTTGGCTTGGGGAATGATCCATTCAGTGATTCTCCCGAGTCTCCCTTCGATGATCCCACTCTCTCATCTGCTGCATACGGACGAACCTTGAATGAAGAGAATCACAACCATCCCCTCCGCCTCTCCTTCTCCCTTCTCCCCTTCCTCACTTCGATGGTTGGTCTTCCATTCCTATTGATCCTGGGAGGTAGAGGGGGTGGCGGTTGCATGAGAGTGGAATGGCCAGTCGAAGGTAGTCCTCCTCCTCCCAGATTCGGATTCACTCCGTGTGGGGTGTACACATGGTCATCGTAGATCAGCGAGTCCTTCCTGCAATCCAATCACTCCCTCCCCCTCCTCTCTCCTCTCTCCTCACTTGTCAGATCGATATCGACAGAACTTGTAGATGACGACAGCGACGAGGGCGACGATGAGCATCGCCACTACTCCCACCACGATCTCCTTCGAGTAGACTGACACGAAGGCTGCCACTCCCTCTGCAATCAATACTCCCCCCTCTCTCTACCATACCCCCTCCCCCCTCCCCCATACAGTACTCCTCCCCACTCACCCTCGTCACAGGCTGAGTTCTTGAAGGATTCTCCGCATCGGCAGATGTAATGGGCATTTCCGATGTGAGAAGGGATGGAGGACATATCGAGACAGGTTCCACTGCCACAGGGATTGGGAAGACACGGGTTGGGACGGGCTACGAAATCTGAATGGGACTCAGGAGGGTATGAGACGCCGTATTCGTAAGGATCAGACAATTCGGGGAGGTTCCGGAACAGCAATTTTTCAAAAAAATTGTATCAGGGGTAGTTTTTCATGCTGATGACGATGGCTGGCTTCATTTTGCATAATTGACCTCTAATGAAGTGTTATGACACCCTTTGAAATAGTGAAATTTTCGTGAATTTTGAACGATCTCGAGATTTCGTAAATCTACAAACTTGAAAATTGTTTTCCTGGGGTAGTTTTTCATTCTCTTCACGATGGAATGCTTAAAAACACCGTTTGTTATTTCCTTCACTTGTTTTCACACATGATCTATGCTTAAAACTCAAAACTAAACGGCGCCATTTTGTGTGCATGTAGATTTCCCAGTGCTCAGGCCAGAATCCAATTTTTATGCAATTCTAAGTATGGGATTTTGACTTATGATCATTTGCATATTTTCAATTCAAAGTCTTCGCGTTCCTCGAACCAGTTGCCGACGAACAAGAGGGTTAGTGTGTTTCTAACTGCCACATCCGCTATGGCTCAATTGGTTAGGCCTCAGCCTTTGACCCATCAGGTCGATGGTTCCATTCCCGCCAGCGTCGATCTTTTGCAAATTTTTCTTGCATCCACCGCTATCTATTTCATTCTTTTAAAATGAAAGTTCATGCGTTCTAAGCGTCAAAAAATGAAAAAAAAAGATCTGAGTAAAAGTACTTGAATTACTCTTTTATATTCAAAATTTTGAAACTGGTGGTTTATTTTCTCAGGTCTTTGATTTCTTCAGGTGTTTTCAAGTTCAGAATGCATCGTCTTTTATTTTAAAAGAAAGAAAAAGATGGGTGCAAGAAAAAGTTGCAAAAGATTGACGCTGGCGGGAATGGAACCATCGACCTGATGGGTAAAAGGCTGAGGCCTAACCAATTGAGCCATAGCGGATGTGACATTTAGAAACACACTAGCCCTCTTGTTCGTCGGCAACTGGTTCGAGGAACGCGAAGACTTTGAATTGAAAATATGCAAATGATCATAAGTCAAAATCCCATACTTAGAATTGCATAAAAATTGGATTCTGGCCTGAGCACTGGGAAATCTACATGCACACAAAATGGCGCCGTTTAGTTTTGAGTTTTAAGCATAGATCATGTGTGAAAACAAGTGACGGAAATCACAAACGGTGTTTTTAAGTATTCCATCGTGAAGAGAATGAAAAACTACCCCAGGGAAACAATTTTCAAGTTTGTAGATTTACGAAATCTCGAGATCGTTCAAAATTCACGGAAATTTCACTATTTCAAAGGGTGTCATAACACTTCATTAGAGGTCAATTATGCAAAATGAAGCCCGCCATCATCATCAGCATGAAAAACTACCCCCGACACCATGTTTTTGAAAAATTGTTGTTCCAGCATTTGTCCGAGCCTTAGGAATACGGCGTCATGAATTTTTCATCCACCGTCTAGCAATAATTTAAGCATCTAGATTTTCTCTTGCGAATATTCACACTTACACAAATCTGGAGGAGAGGGCATGATGATGGGGGGAGGGAGAGAGAAGTGGAGAGGGAGAAGGATTACGAGTGATCAGTCCGAACCAAAGACGAGGCAAGATGGGTTATGACTAATGATGTAGTGAAGGGATGAGAGGAGGGGGGGGGGCAGAGGGAGGGGGATCGGCAGGGAGGGGAGGGGAGACTAACAGGGTCTGGCGCCTCTCTTAAATGTTACGTAAACCAATGCGACGGGAGAGGGGGGGGTTCGTTCTTTCACTCTCAACTCGATGGATTAGTACGTGATAAATGATGGGTCTTGGGACGAGGGCGGAAGAGGCATCAAGGAGGTTCGTTCAATCATTGGATTGCTCTATCCAGATAGACAAGACTGATCACTTCGTTACACTACCACTTGCTTCCCATCTGCATACAAAGAGCCCCGCTCCCAACTCGTACTATGTCATAAAACGAGTACCCCAGATGATTCTAATTGGAGAGCCCGACAGAAGAGTCCCCCCTCCCTCTGGTGAGTGCATTGCTCACCTCTGACTCTCTTCTCGCACTTCTCTCCTTCGTGTCCGAGGGGACATTGACACTGTGGTCTTTCCTCGAAGGGAATGCACGTGATTCCCACGGGACAGAAGGAGTCTCCAGTGTGCAATCCACACGGATCTCCATCCACTGAACAGTCGAGACCACTGAATCGAGCAGACGAACACTCGCAACTGAAAGACACCATTGAGGAAGGGGATGGAGAGGAAAAGTACATCTACAATCAATTCTTCTTCACTAAGTCGGTATTTCTCTTAGATGAGACTAAGAAGGAATAGGAGTGGGAAGGGGAGAGGAGTTCTTACGTGAATGATCCCTCCGCAGTGGGGATGCATCTCCCTTCGTTCTTGCACACTGCTGTCGCATTCGCACCGTAGCACGGAGAGACTGCCAATTCCCTGGAAAGTTCTCCTCGACGATTCGCACAAGGCTGCACCATGTGCACCACTCCCACCACTGACCTGCATCCCAACTTGGCAGCGAATAGACGGAGTCCATTGGAAGTGAGAACGAGAGGAGCTCCGTCCAATTCCATCCTTCGAATACACGCAGAGAGACCACGAGATCTCTCGAAGAGAGACGGATCAGACGAGTTGAATTTGACCTGGAAGGAGATTGAGAAGAGATCAAAGATCATCTCTCACCTTCGCTCCAATGACCAGCACTCGACTCCATCTCCACAGATTGACTACACTTCCTCCAGCTGGGGCTTCTCCCATTATCTTCGCCCCTCCATCCACTCTCATCTCCACTGATCTACCATTCCGAGTGACCCACACTCTATGCCAGTTACCATCCGCCACCTTCACAAGAGAGTCATGGAGTGATGGACAAAATGACTACTCGCCTCAATGGTACTCTCGACAGAAGTGACTCCTCTGCCCGACTCCCACGAGTATGCAACTGCACCCGATTTAATCTGGAATGGAGAGGGAAGGAGTGATGGTCTCTTCTCCTCTTCCCCCTCACCTGCAGTCCATGATGATCTCCACTCTCTCCCTCTGCATACATCAGATATCCATCTCTAGTCGTCGTTCTGAACTCGATCGAGAGATCCATCGATTGGTCCAGAGAAGAGGGAAGATCCACTTCGAAGAACGCGTGCTTCTCCACGTGGATCGTAGGTGTTGCTGAATCCCATGCATGCCCCCTCTCCCCTCTCTCCTCCTCCTCAGTACCTCCTTGATCCTTGAGTGCACAGTTGTCTCCAGTGGTAGTGGGTGGACAGACACACTCCACTCTGGCTGCCACTCCACTCAACTGGGGGATGCACATCTCGTGACGACTGCAGGCAGACCGAGCACATCCATTCACTTCCTCCTCGCACTCCACACCACCCTTCCTGAAGAGAGAGAGAGAGAGGGTTAGAGGGGGAGGGGAGGGGGGGGACTGACCCTTGAGGACACTTGCAGCTCCTCCTTCTGTGGAAGGGCGGCACGACGAGGGAGGAAGTGACTCCCTCCTCTTCTTCATCCACAATCGTGTACTTGCGGGGGGATCCATCCGAGAAGGCGACCTGCATCTCTCTCTCTTCCTCCCTCCTCTTCCTCTCTTCTCACCTCATCTCTACATTCTCCTCCTCTGCAACTCTTCACTCCACACAGATCAGTCTGCACTGAGAAGGGCATCTTCAGTCCCGTCTCTCCCTTCAAAGAGGCTCGCTGGTAGAACTGCTTGGGGGACATCAGACCAGAAGTTGGCTTGGCACGACTGAAAGAATGACTACAAGTCCATCGAGATTACTAAATGATTCCTCATCTCTCTCCACTCACCGATAGGCAATGAAGGCGACATCGACTACTTTGGGAGAGATCGATCGAGTCTGACGATGGACTGAAGAGATCAAAGATCAATTGGGAATCGAGATGGAAGGGCGATTCACCTTGCACTCCTGCCTTCTCAACCACTGAGAGGATTCGGATCTGTTCCTCTCCGATATTGAGTGCATTGGCCACAGTAGCCTTGAAGGCCTTCTTGTGACGGGCGTAGAACTCGGCTACCGTACTCTCGACCCGCACGACCATGGTGTGATCGATAGCCGACTCGCTGATTTCAATCACCTGCAATTCTCATTGAGAGGAAGAAAACGGAGAGAAGTGAGGAAGGAAGGAGGGGGAAGAGGGGCGATAGACATCCTTGATACCTCGATATGCACGGGTGCGTAGGCGTAGAACTTTCCATCAGTGACGCTGACATTCATAGAGTGTACCCCAGGGGGAATACCAGGGGATGCCCAGAGAGAACCAATCTGAATGAATCGAGGATATACATCAAGAGATTGTATCGAATGCTTACCTCTGCATCCACTCTGAACTGATGGGCTTTCCCTCCAGGAGATCGAATCGATTCCTCCACGAGGGCATATCGTACTGAGTCCTCCTTGTCCTGCAATCACCATCCCTTCCCTCCCTCTCTCCCTTCATCCTCACCTCATCCATTCCCTCCACCCATCCAATGTCTCCTCCTGCGTACTCTCCATAAAGAGTAATCAGTTTGATGGAGAGGGGTTTAGCCTGAAAGAGGTACTCTTCTCTTCTGTCCCTCCTTCTCCTCATCTCCTCTCACCTTGGGTGGATGGGTACTCTCTTCCTTCACATCGATAATCAATGGGCACTCCGATGATTTCCCTCCCTGATCCGTCGCTCGAACCTGTCTCTCCCATTCATTCAAACAGTTCAAATATCAGCTCACAATCAATTGCAATCTCTCCTTCTCCACTTTCTCCAACTTCGAAGTTGTGATCACATTCATCCGGTCGTCGATCGATACTGCCTCTGCAAATCCCCCCGTGCTCATAGATGGACAAAGTCAGTCCTCAATAGCTATCCCTTCCCTACCGTACCTGATCCTTCTCCGATGATCTCCATCTTGAATGGGGGTCCTCCGTTCTTCTTCGAGTCCACGTCACTCACAGAGAGAGTCAGCAGTACATGCCCTGTCTCCACTGATTTCTCAAGAGGAGGAGATTGGAATAGAGAAGAAGGCGCAAAGTATCTCTCAATCAGTGTCAATAGTTTACCTGAGCGATGGCAGTGAGATTGCACTCTCCGAAGACAGGTTCGTTGTCATTCACATCTTCCACCTTCACACTTACTCCCACCACTGAGTGTCGTCCTCCTCCATCAGTCGCACGGATCTACAGAGATCAAAGATCAATCCCCATTTCCATCCCCAGTCAACTGACATCGAAGTGATAGTCCGTTGTCTTCTCATAGTCAATCTTCCCACTCAATCTCATCTCTCCACTCTCTCTTCCAATCTCGAATGGGAGTCTCTTCTTCTCCTCCTTCCCCTTCCTCGTCCCTCCCTTCTCTTCTCCCTCCATCCTCTCTTCTATCGAGTACTCCACCGTTCCGAAGTGCAACGAGTCCACATCTGTAGCCCGTACCTGCAATCATTCCCTTCCCATCACTCCTCTCTCCATCCCTCTCTCTCCCTCCTCCTCCCCTCCCTTCCACTCACCTTTGCAATCACAGCTCCTTCCTTCTCATCCTCATTCACTGATACATCGTACTTCTCCTTCTCGAACTGGGGCAGATTATCATTCTCGTCCATAATCTCGATGAGTACAGTAGTCTCCGTGGAGAGGGGAGGTGAACCCGAGTCAGTCGCCCTCACTCTCACTATCAATGACTTCTCCTTCTCGTAATCGACTGGGGATCGCAGCTTGAGGATTCCTGCAAGGAGGACAGTCTCCCCCTCCCCTCCACCCCCCCTCCTCCTCCTCACCATTGCTCTCTCCTATCTCAACGTATTCGTTGTGCGCGTGTCCCTCCACCAGTGCATACTTCACACTCTCTCCCTCGTCTCCTCCCACTGCCTTCACAGTCAACATCTCGTATCCCACTGACTCTGACTCCATGATCTGCAACACTCATTCATCGATGCATTTCACCTAACTACAGTATCCCCTTCCCCTTTCTACAGTACTCCTCTATCCCATTCCTCACTCTGGTTGCGTATTCCTTCCTCTCGAATTCAGGTGCGTTGTCGTTCATATCAGCTACCGAGATCTTGACGCTCGCTGCAATTGATTCCCTTCTTTCCATCCCCCCTCTCTCCCTCACCCTTGGCACTCCTCTTTGGTTCTCCTCCATCAGTGGCGACCACAGTAAGTAGATACAGGTCCTTCTTCTCTCTATCGAGTGATTGGATGAGAGTGATCACTCCAGTGTCTCCATCCACTCGGAAGGGGCCATTCTGAAGGGGGGGATCAGAGGGGAGGAGACAGTGCTCACTCACATCTGGATGGGGAGCCAGTGCATAGGTGACCCTTCCCTTCTCTCCTCCATCTTCGTCTCTTGCTTCTACTCTCACTAGGAAGATCCTCTCACTCTCACTCGCCATCTCGTTCTCCTTCACTCCCACTTCATACAAATCCTGCAATTACACATGTATAATCAGTTGACGATTCCCCTCCTCTCTACAGTACCTTTCCAAACACGGGCGCATTGTCGTTGACGTCTTCTACTTCCACCATAATGTTCTCCTCGCATTCGAGTCCCGATGACGTCATTCGACGAGTGAATGAGTACTGTAAACGAATGCATCCACTGATTTCTTAATCCAATCAATATCCATCTCTCTACCGTACCTCACTCCTTTTCTCTCTGTCCAACTTCCCGCTCGTTGTCACAATTCCTTCATCTTCATCAATTACGAAGGGAATCTTCGAATCGAGAGAGGAGGGAATAATCGAGTACGAGGCCTTCTTGAGTGACGGACTGCTCAGTTCCAATCGATATCCGACTTCCGCATCTTCCTTCACTCTCACTACAGTAACTTCCGTAGGGCATTCTACCGTAGTCGATACCGAGGGGATTGAGATGATCTGCAATCGGCCTTTGTCTCCTCCCCGATCAATAAATCTCACATACCGTAACTATGGCGGTCCTGGAGTGAACTCCATCATGCGCGAGTACTTCGAGATCCATGGAATTGGGTCCGGCAGCGATTAGGCCAGCCGTGCCCCTCTCGGCTACCGTAATCCTTCCAGAATTATCGATGGAGAAGAGACCATCCTCATTTCCCTTTATGATGTAGAGACGAGTGATGTTGTTGGGAGGTAGATCAATGTCCTGGAATGCACACTACACTGATTTCCCAATCCTTCTCCTCTTGCCTTGACAGTGACCCTTCCAATGGTCTGCGAATCAGCCAGAATACTCGGGTCGATTCGGATCGTGTAGTTCTTCTCGTCGAACACTGGCGGATTGTCGTTGACGTCTTCGATCTCAAAGGGAACTTCCCTGTTTCCCTCCATCTGACTACAGTATACCTTGAGGATGAAGGGTAGATCAGTGTATTTCCCTCCCTGGTCAGTGACTCGTGCAGTGAGAGAGTATTCAGGAATGATCTCTCGATCGAGGGAAGAGGCCACAGTCAACCATCCAGAAGAGACATCCATAGAGACTTCCGTGTGAGAGGAAGACTGAGAGAGAGAGGTGAGAGGGTAGGGAAGTCCCCTCCCTCACTCACCTCTACCAGAGAGAAGGAGATCTTCCCACTCGATGATTCGTCTTCGTCCGTCGCTGAGAACACTCCGATACTCGTACCCATCTCAAGGAGGAAACAGTTATTGGACTCGACTACTCACCCGACCCCAGTCCCTTCCCATCCACTCACAGGGGCATCTTCCCTCACACTCATCCCCTCGTAACTCCCTCTGAAGAGGGGAGCATTGTCGTTGACGTCATCTAGATGGATGGAGATGGTGGTGATAGAGTGAGCACCTCCCGCTGCATGAGCTACGAGGACGAAGCGATAGGAAGACCTGAAGAGAGGGAGAGAGGGAGAGAGGGAGAGAGGGAGAGAGGGAGAGAGAGGGAGGGAGGGAAGGGGAGGGGAGGGGGGACTCACTGCTTCTCTCTGTCGAGTAGAGCCTGCACGAGGATCTTCCCACTCTTGTCGACGGTGAATGGAAGAGAGGCAGAGGAAGGCTGCATCTCGTATCGAATCTCCCCCACATCTCAACAATCCACTCACTTCATCCACCCAGTATCATGTATAGCAAATCGGATAAATCGGTATCGGACATGGGGTATTGCAAATCGGAATAGCTAGGAAGGTGTCTCATCGGAGGTCTACCCCCTTGATTGATCCTTTTCTCTCTCTCTCTCTCTCACACTCTCTCTCTCTCTCTCTCTCTCTCTCACCACTTGCAATCTGCTGCACTCTTCCCACGAGAAATCCGACGGAAGCATCTTCAGCCACATTGAATCGATAGATCGAATTGGCGAAGCGAGGAATAGGAACGTCCGATGATAGAACTGCAATATGTACTTATTCGAATTACTCATAGAAAAAAGGAGCATTTGGAACTCGCGATGAATGTAACTGACCATGAAGAGTGACGGGGACACTGGTGGAGTGGGGAGGATTTCCCCCATCAGTGACTCGCACCAGCAGAGACAGACTACTCCCTGCCATCTTGGACAGACGACTCTCCGATCCCACAGAGATACTCAAGGAATGATTGGACTCGCTCGACTACTCCTCACTCACAGTCCACTCCTCTCATCGATGCGCAATCCCTTGCTGTCTCCCATGAGGGCATACTCTATCGAGTCTCCCTCGTCCTCATCCCATCCCGAGATAGTAACCAGAGATTCCCCTGTCTTTGCCCCAGATGAGATGGAACACGAGTATCTGAAGGGAGGGGGAGATCAAAGATCAACTATCTCTCGATGAGAGAACACTCTCAGAGTAGTGACTGACTGTGTAAGGGGAAAGATGGGTGCGTGGTCGTTCTCTTCGACGATCCTCAGAGTGAGCGTCGAGAATGCTCGTCGACCCAGAGAATCAGCAGCTATCAGAGGAATGCTGCAAGAATGAAGGTAGACATGAGATTGTCGTGATCTCCTTCTTTTCTTGGTTGTAAACTGACATGTAATCGTTGTGGTTCCTCTCAATCTTCGTCTTCAGATGGATCTTCCCCGTGGAGTGATCCATTCCCACTGGCCAACTAGCTGTCATTCCTCCTGCACGAGACATATTCAACCCTCTCTTCCCATTGATAGAGTGAGTGGATGAGTGTACCTCCGAGTGAGTAGTGCAGAGGGGGAACTCCTCCAATGGCACGCACTCTCGTAAGGGCACTCGATGTAGATCTGCAGAGAAAGAAGAACATCACCAGTCGTTACTACTCCATGTCTACAGTACACTACAGTACAAGGTCATTTCATTCGGTCACTCGAGGGGGCGAACACCATACCTGTACTCAGTGCTTGGTCGTAGTTTAGCCCTTAGTGAGATGAAGATCAAAGACCAAAGGGTGATTCTCTCACCTCATGGAACTTTCCTTCATGCTCACTACGTATTGACTCTGCTCGAATCGGGGAATTCTCGATCGATGCCCACTCACTGTGATGTCGATCTGCAATCAATTCATGCCTGCCCTCCTTCTCCGTCCCCTCCTTCCTCACCGTTAGTCTTCCGAATGCAGTCTGCAGTCCATCAGACACACTGATATTCATCATCTTCTTCCTCTCCACGAGATCTTCCTCTTCTATTTCTCTTCCCACTCTCACCTGCATCACCATCACCATCATCTCCTCCCCCCCCCCTCTCTCTCTCCTCCACTCACCACTCCCGAGTGTCTATCCACTACGAAGAGGCTGTCGTCTCCGTCAATCACAGAGTAGAGTAGTCGTGCCCCCTCGGGGAGGGAAGAGACTGTGTCCTGAACGAGTACTCTCACCACCATCCACCAGACACCCCCTAGAAGTGCCCCCTCGGGGAGGGAAGAGACTGTGTCCTGAACGAGTACTCTCACCACCATCCACCAGACACCCCCTAGAAGTGCCCCCTCGGGGAGGGAAGAGACTGTGTCCTGAACGAGTACTCTCACCACCACCCACCAGACACCCCCTAGAGACTCCCCCCCCCCCCTCTTCCCTTACTCTATCGACTACACTCAAGAGAGTGACGAAGTCTCCAATCTTCGCCGAATCGGGGATGGAAGCAGAGGAGAAAGAGTGCACGAAGAGAGGAGTCTCGTCATTCGCATCCTCCACCTGCCATTCAATCATCTCCCTCTCCTCCTTCATCTTCATCCCTCTCACCTCCACCACTACAGTGGCGACAGCGGGAGGAATCTCCTCCTCCCCCTTCCTCTCTGCAGTTGCCTTGAGGACGAAGAGTCGCTGCTCTTCGAAATCGAGAGGAGTCGCGAGTGAGAGAATGCCAGAGGAGGAATCGAGATGGAAGACTGAAGAAGGAAGAGAATGAGATCGGAGAGAGGGGAAGAGCACTCACCAGAGGAATTGGGTCCAGAGAGGGAATAGAGGAGAGGAGTCTCTCCTTGGGAGAGAGTGAGAGAGAGGAGAGGAGTACCCGAAGGAGTCTCCTCACTCACTGAGACACGAAATGTCGAGTTGGAGAAGGAGAGAGAGGAGAGGGAAGGAGATTCCAACTGAAATCCATGCCACATATTTCGTCTTTTATCACCTATATCAAACTTATAATAAGGGAAGTATTGGAATACGTGATGAGTGTATCTCACTTGGATCTTGACTCTCGCAGTGTCTCTCATCGCTGGTCTCACTGCATCCATCACTCCCACTATCAGATCCACTTCCCCCTTCCCTCTCTGGATGGATGAGTCACGGAGAGAGATCACTCCTGCAACCATTTCTCGTGATACAGTACTCTCCCTCACTCCTCACCAGTATCCACATCCATCTCGAATAATCCCTCCTCATCGCCTTCTTGGATGGTATAGACGAGTCTTGCCCTCTCTGCCTCACTCTTCCCCTCTACAGTCACCACTCCTTCTCCCTTCTTCATCTCTCTCTTCACTCTTCCCCTCCATTCTCTCTTCGTGAATCGGGGTATCATCGAGTCCACCACTTCCACTCTCACAACAGTGCTCGTCGATAGGGGAGGAGTGCCCTGCAATGGATTCCTCCCTTCCCTCTCCTTCCCTCCTCTCCCTCTCCTTCTCTCCTCTACTCACTCCATCTGTCGCAGTCACTGTGAACTCCATGATGTCTTCGTTCTTCTCGATGGAATTCTTCAGTGTGATCTTTCCACTCTTCGCATTCAAATCGAGTATGGGAGGAAGATCAGAGGAGGAGTACGTCACTGTTCCATTCACTCCGTAGTCTGCGTCTACTGCATGCACTTGCACGATCTGAGAGAGATCAAAGATCATTCTCGTGTCCCTCTCTCTCTCTCTCTCTCTCTCTCACCTTGGCTCCCTTCTTCGTTCCTCTGGTCACAGCAGCATGGTAGGGGAGGGAGAGAAAGCGAGGAGTCGAATCATTCACATCTCCGACGCTCACTCTCACTATGCACTGCGTTGACTGGTGTGATCGAGATGCGCGTGCCTGAATGAGGAGAGAATCATTCCATCCCTCATGGGAAGAATCCCCTTCAGTACCTGCACGAGGAGCAACACGTGATCCTTCTCCTCTCTGTCTATCGATTGGCCAATGAATGAGATGAGACCAGTGGAGGAGAGAATGGAGAAGTCCTCCCTCGTATTTAGCAAGGAGTACCACACTTCCTCACGTGGATTAGACACCACACTTGCCTGCCAATGGTGCATCTCTCCCATCTCCATCCCAATCGACCCTTGACCTACCTGTACAGTAACCAATGGGACGGGGAAGGGGATGGACGAGCTCTCCTCTAGTGTCGCCACGTAGACAGATTGAGAGAATCGAAGATCGGATTGGGAGGCATTCCTCACTCTGATTCGAACTTCTTGAGATGCTGTGTGCACTCCATCAGTAGCCAGCACATCCAACTGGAATGGAAGAAAGTCAGTACTCGATAGACATCCTACCGTACTCACCTTGTAACTCTTCTCAGTGAAGTTCTTCCTATCTCCAGTGAGTAGGAGTAGATCACCAGTGGTGGATTGTACTCGGAAGAGTCCTCTTCCTCCCTCTTCTCCTCTCAGATAGTACCGTACTTCTCCTACCGTATCCACATCAGTAGCATGGATAGTAGCCAGTCTGACTCCCTCAACAGAGGGTAGAACGAGGTCTACATCGATGGAAGGGGCAGAGAATGAGGGGGGAGTGTCATTGACATCCTCCACTTCCACTACAACGAGGGCGGGCAGGGATGAGTATCGGGGAGGATGCCCCATATCATGGGCAGTCACGTGCAGTCGCCACTCCCTCAATCTCTCGTAGTCCAGGGGACGACGAGTTCGAATCGTCCCTGATAGAAGATCCACCTGCAATCAATATCGTACTCCCTCTCTAGAATACCGTAATCCTCACCGTGAAGTAGGGATCGTCCGTGAGCAATCGATATCCGATGAGTGCATTCGTGCCCGTGTCTTTGTCTGTCGCCGATACAACCAGAGGGCCTCCTGATTCAGATTGGACTGCGATTCCTGCAACGATCCCTGTGACTACCGCACTCCTCTCTCTCTCACCTCCAGTGGCGTTCTCTCTCACTCTCCCTCTGTAGATCTGCTGACGAAAGAGAGGCGAATGCTCATTCGTCTCCACTATGCGAAGTACGACCTGAGATAGGAAATAAGTCTCACTCGTCTTCCCGAAGAGAATGAGATACACTATCCTTCTCTCTATCCATCCTTACCTTGGTCATCGCCTCTCCATCGCCCTTTCCTCTCGCAACAATAGTGCAATTGATGGACTTTGCTCGGATCTTGGTCAACCATCTGGAATAGAGTCATTCATCGATCGTCTCCCTCGTGGTACAGTACCTCTTGAGTCGAATTGCCCCCGATACGGGATGGACTTCCATCCAACTGCATTTCTTGCCAGTCTCATATCGAATGTGTCCATCTGCACTCGTCGCCCTCACTGCCAGCAACAGTCTCCCCACTGGAGTATTCTCCTTCACCGACAGATGGTACAGACTCCTGCAACCATCTCACTCGATACCGTATCCCCTACCGTAGTGTACCTCTCGAAGGAAGGGAGGGCCACTTGATTGGGAGTGCTTCCCTTGGTAGTCCTCACTCTGACAGTAGTCATACTAGTGAGTGCTCCAGTTTCTCCTCCTCGATCACTCGCTCTCACTGTCAGAATACTCTCGTAGTGTTCAGAGTGTTCCATCTCCTTCGTCGTTCGAATCTCTCCCGATTCTCGATCGATTGAGAAGAATCCCAACTCGTTCCCTGCACATCACACTACCGTACTCCTCCCGATCGATAGACTGACCACTCATGATATCGTACACTATGAGTCCGTTCTCTCCTTCATCCGAGTCGAATGCATTCACTGTCGTCACTACCGTACCCGCCGAAGTACTGTAACAGAGGGGTGAGGGAGGAAGAAGAGAAGGGAGGAGATACTCACTTGCTAGCTACTGTCACTTCGTACTCCAGTTTCAAGAAGACAGGCAGCTGATCATTCTGAAATGAGAGAGTTGGTCTATCTCTTCCTCACTCTTCGCTCACCTCGTCTTCCACATTCACAGTCACCATCGAGTATCCGACCAGAGAACCTTGTCTGCAATATCATATGGTGAGGGGGAAAGTCACTCTTCGATAGTTCCTCTTTTGATACCGTACTTGGCCGAAATGACTACTCTGAATCGTCGTTCTGCCTCGTAGTCAAGGGCGCCGATCAACATTACGAGTCCACTACTGCAATTGAGTCGATGAATCATCTGGCGGATGGAGTAGGGGCAAGTTTCGTACCTCGGGTCCACTCCGACAGTCGATGCTGCTCGAGTGCTCTCCGTGGCGTGTATACCGTACTCGATCGGTCGACTACCGTACCCCCGCACGACGGGAGAGAGGATCGAAGTGCCAATCGGAGTCTTCTCACTCAGACTAAACAGAGATTCATTTCACCAACCAACAGTGATAAAAAAGAATATGAGACCGTTTGCGATAGATTCAACAACTCATAGCGAGGCCTCGGAACAGCTCGAATCCTCAAACTCACGAAAACATTGTTTCTGGGGTAGTTTTCGATGCTGAACACAATGGTCACTATCATTTTGCATAATTCATTCATTGAGGTCCGGTGTGGTGCCTTGTCACTTCCGGCCAAAACTGGTTTCATATGTGTATCTCGGTCAGATTACATGCTGGAAGCACGAAATTTCGCGCTCCCGAGCTGAATTTCAAGGCGAATCGAGCCATGTATTTCATTGGGCATGAACATTTTTAGTTTTTGAGATAATTTGACTTTTTGACTCGATAACTTGTGCGAACGGAGACCCTAACAATTCGAACCGCCTTTTCTTGCTGATTCGATTGGTATATACTTGTATGGTGATCGGAGGTCGGCATAGCCTTCGTTTGCTCAATTTAGTGATATTTTACTGCATTTCATAGTGTAAATTGAACAACGGGAGCGTCAAAATGACGAGAAATGATTCTCCCTTTCATTTTCCTCCCTCTTATTCCTCACTGTGCGCAGTGAAATGCAGTGAAATATCACTAAATCGAGCAAAGGAAGGCTATGCCGACCTCCAATCACCATACATGTACCAATCGACCATGTACCAATATACCAATCGAATCAGCATGAAAATGCGGTTCTAATGGTTAGGGTCTCCCCCCGCACAAGTTATCGAGTCAAGAAGTCAAATTATCTCAAAAACTAAAAATGTTCATGCCCAATGAAATACATGGCTCGATTCGCCTTGAAATTCTGCTCGGGCACGCGAAATTTCGTGCTTCCAGAGTCTAATCTGGCCGAGATACACATATAAAACCAGTTTTGGCCGAAAGTGGCAAGGCACTACGCCGAATCCCAATGAACGAATCATGCAAAATGATAGTGACCATTGTGTTCAGCATCGAAAACTACCCCAGAAACCATGTTTTCGTGAGTTTGAGATTTCGAACTGTTCCGATGTCTTGTTGAATCTATCGCAAACGGTCTCATATATCACGCGTGTCGCGTAAGGATCGAATAAACACTGGCACATTGGAAAAGTCGAAAATGAAGCAAACCCATTTTTCGATAGTCCATAGGGTCCCTCACAAGGTAGCGAAGAGCTTTTTGGCAAATTTTCATGTTCGACGATGTGAGATATCGTCGAAAATTTTCAGCCCCGAAAAATGCATTCTTTGAAGGGGCATAATTCGGTCCGGAGTGGGGCTAGCGAAAAGTCCAAAAACGTATAGATGCCAAATTTCAAGGAAAAATTGCCTGTCAAAAGCTTTGGTCCAAAAACTTATTAGTATTTTTGCTAATCGATTTAATTAATTGATTTCTTCCACATATTATTACCAGAAAATGTTTTGAGCTGAACGGCTAGAGAATGATAAGACGAATCGAATGGTATGCTGAACTCCATACGTACCGAAGTGAGAAAGTACTCAAAAATGCATTTGAAAATTTCGAACTGATGAGGTATAGTTGTCAATCCTCAGCAATCGCATCTCACAACTCTCAAGTACACGTTTCCTTTGACGCCTGGCATGTGATCTCGTGGCCTAATGGATAGTGTCTTTGGTTGTCAATCCCATCCTTTTTGGTCGTCCGATGTTAGATACCCGAAATCTGTTCCGTCTTTTGCACATTTTTTTGTCAGAGAAAGAGTTATTACAATAGCTGTTTTGACACGTACTTGACGATTGACGTCATTCTTTCAAATGTTATTATAATCGCTCAATTTGAACATAATAACACGAGAAAACAGTTCGCACGAATTAGCTCCAAATTATTTAAGAGTGTAATAATGAAAACAAACAAAGCCACGATCAAAAAGGTTAAAGAATAGGTTATTTCACTCACAAAAAATGTGCAAAAGACAGATCAGCTCTCGAGTATCGAACATCGGACGACCAAAAAGGATAGGATTGACAACCAAAGACACTATCCATTAGGCCACGAGATCACATGCCGGGAAAGGAAACGAGTACTTGAGAGTTGTGAGATGCGGTTGCTGAGGATTAACAACTAAACCTCATCAGTTCGAAATTTTCAAATGCATTTTTGAGTACTTTCTCACTTCGGTAGGTATGGAGTTCAGCATACAATTCGATTCGTCTTATCATTCTCTAGCCGTTCAGCTCAAAACATTTTCTGGTAACAATATGTGGAAAACATCAATAAATTAAATCGATTAGCAAAAATGCTAATAAGTTTTTGGACCAAAGCTTTTGACAGGCGAATTCTTCTTGAAATTTGGCGTCTATACGTTTTTGGACTTTTCGCTAGCCCCACTCCGGACCGAATTATGCCCCTTCAAAGAATGCATTTTTCGGGGCTGAAAATTTTTGACGACGTCTCACATCGTCGAACATGATAATTTGCCAAAAAGCTCTTCGCTACCTTGTGAGGGACCCTATGGACTATCGAAAAACGTTTACTGAAGGAGTGGTAAAAATAGTGCCAACCATCCCCCGATTATATTCGATTCTTCGGCGACACGCGTGATATTTGTAAACGATACTGATACTGGCAAGGGATTGATTCGACCCACGTGATATCATAGTTGGCCTTCTCGAAGAGAGGACGAGAGAGAGGCTGACGGGCTAGTTGAACTCGCACCTTCAAGAGAAAGAGAGAGAGAGAGATGATCCCCATCCATTCCTCTCCTTTCTTCTCTTCTCCTCACCTTTGCATCACTACCTGCCTTTCCATCCGTCGCCCTCACTACCAATCTGATCTTGTTGATCTCCTGAGGGAGTCTATCGATCGGTTCAGCCACAATGAGATATCCAGTGCGGGGATTGACATCGAAGTAGGAGGAGTAATTGGACGACTCTGAGAGGAATCACATTGGCCTCCCCCCTCTCCTCATCCTGCTCACCATCCTGTACAATCGTCCACCACAGTCTGTGCCCGTCATTGTCGGTAGCAGACAGTATTCCGATGGGGGTTCCCACCTGGAAAGAAATAATCGATTCCCGTCCATCTTCCGTAATCTCTCACCTGATCCGCATCGCTCACATCAAACTTGTACGTGTCGGCCTGAGCGAACTTGGGAGCGTGGTTGTTCTGAATTCGTCGGGTCACTTCTCCCTTCCTTCCCCTTCCCTCTCACCTCCGTCTCGACTGCATCCATCTTCACTGCACTCATCACTATTCTCCTCGTTGCTTCTCTCGATGGATCTCCCCCATCACGAACGATTACATCCACAGTGGACACCTGCACTCCGTCCCTCTCCTTCTCCCTCTCCCTCTCTCCTCCCCTACCTGCCCATCCTTGAGTTCCTTGCTCGTCTCAATGAATCCTTCACCATCGATAGTAAATCCCGGTTCAAGTGTCTTCAGTGTGTAGTGCAACTCAGCATTCGCCCCCTCGTCTGCATCATGCGCAACGATTCTGAGAAGAAAGATCAGAATTCTCCCCCCCCCCTCCTTCTCACCTGCACAGTCTTCCTTTCTTTCCAGCAGGTACTTCGTACTCGTGTTTACTCGCATGCACGAAGATAGGCGCATTGTCATTCTGAAGATATGGAGAATCAGAATGTCTGCATGGATATTCTTGGTTCGTCCTCACCTCGTCGAGGATTCGGACGAATACTCTGACGACTCCCGTGTTCATCTCCTTCTCGTCTGCCGTCGTCACTCGCACCTAGAGACCATCCATTCCACCCCCTCCTCTCTCTTCCCTCATACCTCTAACTCATGCATCTTCTGTGTCTCTCTGTCCAACTTCCTCGCTCCTCCAGTCGTGATATACCCAGTGGAGGGATCAATGTTGAAGAAGGACTGAGGATCCCCCTGAACACTTACTATCGCACCCCATTCATTGCATCAGCTCACACTAATCCCATACTCCTTCAATAACTGACCGATGAGATGGTGTATCTCAGCTGTGCAGCCTTTCCAGTGGGAGGCCAATCGGCATCTTCTGCCTCCACTTTCACCACCACCGTATCCTGAAGGGAAGAAAGATTACGGTAGGAGTAATGGATAAAGGGAGAGAAGGACGAAGAAGGGAGGGATTCACTGACGGGAGGGGAATTCTCTCGGACATCGGCAGTGTAGAAGGGAAGTTTGAAGAAGGGAGAGTGATCGGATCGATCGAGTACTCGAATGTAGATGAAGAGATGGGAAGAGAGAGGCACCTGCTCACAACCCACACATATTACATATTTTAATCGTCCATTATTTACTGTCATTAATTTCTGAACATCGAATCAATTTCGTCTGGGGAGCATACTCTCACAATAACTACTCGAAGAAGAGTAAGTGAAGGATTGAGTCACATACGGGTGCATTGTCAGTCGCCCTCACTGTTATCCAGTACTCTGATTTCCTCTCTCGATCCAGAACTTGTGCCGTCCTCACGTCACCTAAACATGTTCTTTAAACTCTCCGGTGGAAGCATCCCCTTGTACCCTCTTGAGCTTCCATTTCCTAGGCTGTTTCCTCTTCTGTTAATTATCTTGTTTGCATAATTAGGCCTACTGGCAAGGGAGAGGGAGAAGAGAGAGGGGAACTCTGCTGGACATGGCTACACTGTCATTAGTCGAGTGGTTCATAGAAGGGAGAGGGAAGAGAGGGCAAGGGGAGGAAGGAAGGAGGAAGGAAGGGAGGAAATGGACTCAAGTCCTCTCCTGTCTCAAGTGTTCTCTTCCCCCTCAACCACATACCATCTGTGGCCCCTTGTACTCCCTTCATACAGTGAACTAAGTTCACAACAACACAACATTTTTGAGACGAAGCATGATCCACCATGCTTCGTGTCTATATATTCACTACTTATCAAAATAAATCTGCTGCATAACTGGAGAGTGAGGTAGATCAAAGGGAACACCCGATCGTCCATGGTTAATCAGCCATTAAGAACAGCTCCTTTCTTCCACATCTAATTAGCACGCCTTTTGACCCCCTTAATTGCATGTGCACAAAGGAGCGCTTCCACTATTCAAAGTACAGTCTGTAATGTACTCGGTAGAAAAAGAACCCAAAAAGTACCCTTCTCTATAGTTTTGACAGAATCAGAATCATTTTTGTGAGTGAGCGAAAGTATTCTGAAAATCCTCGAGAATAGTTTTTTGTTCTCATCCGAGCAAGTACCGTCGATAATGCACCGTACCTCCAACTACAGTAAACGCGGCTCTTCCATCTCCTCCGACGATCTCGAGGGTAGCATTTCCACTTCCATCTGCATCACTCACCACCAGATTGATCACCAGAGTACCGATCGCCTCGTTCTCTGTAAAGGATATCAATAACCCCAGATATTTCGAAGAATTTTACAATATAATAATTATCCACTAGAGTAGAATAAATATTCACGACTTACCGTACACACTCGCTTCGAGTACGGTATCCTCGAAAGCGGGAGGGAATCGATTCTCGTTGACGTCGATGAGATGGACGTCCATCTGGCAGATCGTAGTTAGCGGCGTCTCTCCATTATCCGACACCTTGAAGGGGGATTCATTCACTATTCCTCCTCTTCTCTTCTACCTCGATGGATAGATTGTACTCTCTCCTCTTCTCATAGTCCAGAGGCTGCTTCGACTTCACGAATACACATCCAGAGTGTCGATCGACACGGAAGGGGAAGGGCTGAAGAGGACGATGATCTACCCTCTCCCCCCCTCTCTCTCTCTCTCCTCACCTCTCCATTCTCCATCTTCTCCATCTCCATCCCATAGACTAGTCTCCCATTGGCTCCACTGTCTTCATCATGGACAGCGAGACATCCAACGAGAGCTCCATCGGGCCAATCCTCACTGATGGAAACCTGCAGAGAGAGGAGATGGAGGATGAATGGATGGTCCTTCCTTACCTTCATCACTTGATGGGCGCATCTCGGAGGGTTATCGTTCACGTCTTCCACTACTATCGTCAGATTCGCGAATGAGATTCTAGAGGGAGAACCTCCATCGAATGCCATGATTGTCAGTCTGCAATGGATCTCCTCTTCCCCATCTCCCATCCATTCACTCTTCCATTCCATCGTGTTTCTCACCTGTGACTCTCTGTCTCTTCTCTATCGAGTGCACGATTGAGAGTGATCTCTCCACTCTTCTCATCCACCGTAATTATCGATCCATCCTCATCGACATCATTCTTCCATCCAGCCACTTCATATCGTACTCTTCCATTCTCTCCTCCGTCTTCATCGATCGCATTCACACTCATCATTACCGTACCCACGGGAGTATTCTCAGGCACTTCGATACGGTACCACGGCTGAAACTCATATCTTAATCCACATTGAATCCCTTGAATTAGTAATTTCTATGACCATGTCAGCTCGATAGGGTGACTTGAAACCTGATGAGTTCTCATAATCGACTGCTTCTCACATCCTCCATTAGTCCCATTGCCTCTCCTAATCTACCGTGTATCCACTTCCCCTATCAAATTACCCCATCTGCCTCTCCTTCTGATACATTCCCTTCCTCGGTACCCACAGAAAACTCCCTTTAACAATTGTAAGGGGCCGCATGTGTATGCTAATCCCCTTCCCCTGTCCTTGGATCTCTCCCGCCGTGCCATTAATGGGCTGTGAAACTACCCTCACTCCACTGATTCATCCGTTGACCTACCCTCCCCCCTCACATCGATCCCTCCCTTCATTCATTCATCATGTATTCTTCTTAGGATGGATTCATTCTTCAAGCCCCTTTACGGACATCTGTCAACTTATACTCAAGAATAGCCGATAGACGGGAGGAGAGGGATAAACATGGGGGTGAGAGACTCGTCCCTCCTCCCCACCCCTCCCCCGCTGGGGAATCTGTTGCAAGCCTCTTCCATACAGGTCAAGCATCATTGTGTAACAATAAAGTCACTCCTCGATTCCTTCTCTACCGTACCTTATCAAAGACGGGCGCATGGTCGTTCACATCTCGGATCCGGATCTGAACATTACCAATGAAAAAGAAGTAATCCCTGGCAGCAAGGATATAATGTCGTGAATGGTTCGCATAAGTTAGCAATAGTGACTCACTGCATATTTTCTCTCTGCACTTTTCACTGGATTCCCGCGGTCATACACGGTTACCGTGAAGGAATGGAGGATCTGCAAGTTTAGTGTACTCATATATTCATCACGAATTACCGTACCTCTTCTTTTCCGGATGGGAGTAGTTCACTCAGGGGACGGGCTACCGTAATCGTTCCATTATCGTCGATATCGATGTGATGGTCAAGAGTTGAGAATCGTAATGAACCCCCGTACGAGGAATCGTCGTCCCTTGCAGGTACTCGGCCAATCACCTGAGAGAGATCAAAGATCACCATTCAACTACTCTCTCCCAGATGATGAATCAAGATGTGGATCCATCTGTCTCTTCTTCCCTCATTATATCTCCCTACCCCTCACACATCCTATTCGTATGCAGATCTCGCGAAAGGAGCCGATCAGTTGGTGACAGACTCATAGGAGATACACCAAGCAACTACTCCTTCCCCTTCTCTTATATGGTAGTTCATTAATTCCATTACATAACAGTAATCTGGTGAAGACAGAGAGAGGTCTGTAGATGCAAGATAATCATCTCCTCTCCTTCTTAAATCCCCAGGTCAAGCCTCTATTCAATCTACTCCTTCTTCCTATTAAGACACTAGCAATTAATGAGTAGACAATGGAGAGGGGAACCTTCTTTCTCTGGGTATTCCCTCCTCTCTTCCTCTTCACTAACCTCTCCTATCTCGGTGTCCTCATCTGCTTGAAATGACTCTTCTTCATCCTGTAGAATGGGCCCATTCTCGTTCACATCCCCGACCACTCGAACATCGGGCATCTTCAGGGGCTGCAATCACGAAATGAACCTACCGTATCCATAGGAATATGGGTTGCTCACCTTGGATGCATTCTTATGGAAGGCCAGGATGAGTTGGGAGGATCTTGGAGGGACTCCCCTATCAGATGCAACCACTCCAATCATCCATGAAGACTCATTCGATGAGAGACGACCAAGAGTAATCTACACAATCAGTTGGAGAGACATTGATTGCCCATCCATCACTCACATTTCCCAAATCGGGGTCGATTCTGAAGGGAGGATCTCCTTTCGAAGAAGGCAATGAGACGAGGCGATAGAAGACCCTCCCATTCGATCCCGAGTCACGATCTACCGTAGACACGTTTACAAGCAAGAATCCCTGGAAATGCAGGATTGTAAATCAATCGATTCTCGTGAGATACCGTACCTGTTTGGCATCTTTGGGGATGGGAATGGAGGGAAGTCTGGCCAGTTTGACAGGGAAGGTGGGGGTGTGGTCGTTGGCGTCTTCTACGTGGACAGTGACAGATGTCATCGACTGATGGCCGAATCCCGTCAACTTAATCAGATATCTCCCCCTTCCCCTTTGTGACTCTTCCTACCTTGACCATGACATTGAAGGAGTACTCTGTCTTCATCTCGTAATCCAACCACGAAGTCACTCGAATTCTCCCCGATTCTTCATCGATCGAAAAGGGTAGATCACCCTCGTCTGTCTTCTCGATACGATATCTACACATTATCGATTATTCAACCGTCGTGCTACGAATAGAATGGAGTGCTCTCACTTGAGTAGTTTCCTGTCCTCTCTTCTCTCAACATTCGCTTCGATTCTCCCGATGGGTCTTCCTATCGCGATATCCTCCCTCACCACAAGTTCGTACTTCGACTGCAACGACCACTCCTTCCTCACTCCCTCTCCCTTCTTTACTCACCTTCTCGAAGGTGATATTGTGCACTTCCATCGTCTCTACATTGATCTCTGCAGTAGTGTTCCTATCGTGGGAGGAATCCGATCCAGCACGAATCACCACCTAAAGAGTTCCTTCCTTCACTTCCTTCATCTTCATTCATCATTGTTCATAGTCTGCATAATCAATAGGTCGACCTTTGGTTTCTCGGGGATGTCGATGTGTGGTCTCGTGAGGAGAGTCCAACTGGATGCACTCTCTCTCCTCACTTCGAAGAGCCCTCCACTCCCATGCTCATCCACTATCACCACCTCGTACTTCGGCTGCAACCAGGCACTCCATCATCTACTCCTTCCCTTCCTCCCTCCCCCTCCTCACTTCCTTCTCCCTCTCTTCACTCCTCTCCTCCTCTACTCTGATCACTCCAGCAATCTGCATTCCCTCTCTGGCCTCCTCTCCTCTATCGACTGCTCTCTTCTGCACCAGAACACTCAATCTCTCTCGTCGTCGATCCACTACCGTTATCTGCAAAAACAAGTATTATTCATCCACTCCTTGATACTTAAAGTTACCCAACAAGGACAAAATTGACCCCCTATTTTTTGTCCTCCATCGAATAGGCGATGGCTGAATTCGTTGAGAGTGAATATACAAAAATTCTAAAAATCAATAATAGCCTCAAGGAGAAGCCGGAAATGATCAGCAC